>JAECMU010009199.1:0-17364 GCA_016106625.1 Dracogyra subfuscus | reverse complement strand
TCAGCTGTCTCAGGTTCAGCTGTCTCAGGTTTTGCTGTCTCATGTTCTGTTGTCTCATGTTTAGCTGTCTCATGTTCAGCTGTCTCATGTTCAGCTGTCTCAGGTTCTGCTGTCTCAGGTTCAGCTGTCTCAGGTTCAGCTGTCTCAGGTTCTGTTGTCTCAGGTTCTGTTGTCTTGACATATTCTTTCAGTTATGAGGATGGTCTTATTTTATTTTATTTGTTTTGTTTTCCTAGAGCTCGTGAGCTTGAGTTGGAAGATCGACAAGCTCGACTGCAGCAGGAATTACGAGAGTGTATGCAGAATGAGGGTGAGTGTATGTCAGTTAGTCCAGCAGTGGATTAGCAGGATAACAGTACAGCCACTACCTGAATTGGTGAATTCAATACGGGCCCCAACTCATCAGTACCACATTCTACAGGAAAACTTTTTAAAATCTGTTTCATCAAGTGTAATCAAGTGTATATAATAACCACATTTACAAAATGGATTTAGGCCATTGTTACACATAATCATGTTTTTCCTAATATGTGGAATTGTATCCTTATTAAAATTCAGTGATTCAGCTGTCATTCTTGGCTATTAGGTTTGCCTTATTATGTGGCTTCTAGAAAAATTTTAAATCCACTAGCCATGGAATCAGTGATTAAAAAAATTACCAGCCACAATTAAAAATTCACTAGCCCTACTTTACTTTAAGTTAATACAATTTTACTAAATAATAGTAATAATAAGATATGTCAGCTAAAAAGAGGAAGATAGAGAATAAAAACACTTAACATTGGAGGATTGGGGTGGGGGCAGTATATTCATATTTACAAAATATACTGCAACCTTTGAAGAAAACAATTCACTAGCCATCGGGTATGGCAATGGTAGTTATTTGCTAGCCCAATATTGAATATCACTAGCCATGGGAGTGGGGCTACCATGATCTAGAAGCCCTGCTTATTATTAACTAGTTACTACACTGTTACTAGTCATGTTCACTACATTAACAAACATACATTTATAACATAACTTTTTATGAACTTCTGAAACACTTTGAAACCAAGCATGAAATTGCATGCAAAAATGTCTACATGGAAATTGGCAAATTTTATTAGTTCCTGACTGATCCAACCGGAAGGGGCTATAGGTTTCATCTCCCATCTTTCTGTCTGTCTGTTCGTCCATCTGTCCCACATAGTTTTTCGTATGTTTTTTTATTATTTTTAGAATGCTTTGAGATATTGAGCTGAAATTTTGTGTGTAGCTTTATCATGTACTGTTACAAACCAAGTTCATGGCAATCTACACATTGTCGACAGAGTTATGGCCATTGAACTTAGGGGATACAAAAATGTGTTGGGTCCGGTAGGGGACATGTATTGCTTTAGTAGTATTCTCAGAATGCTTGTTTTAATTTGGCAACATTATTTCATGTAGTAATGGGATATTTTGCTATATAATAACTGGGTGTTAGCCATTTTTGAATTTTAGTCAACAATTTGATGAATTTTTCTACTCGCCCAGAGCTAGCCCTGGGTGAGGTTGGTATTGTTTTGAACGAACAGCAATTGTTACTGTCTTGTATTGCTGTCTTACAGCCGGTAGTAGGACTGAAGAACAGACGACCAACGAGAAAAGGATTCTTGATGAACTTCTCGAAGTTGTGGAGCAGAGAGACAGTCTGGTTGCCATGTTGGAGGAAGACCGCTTAAGGTATGCACCAGTCGGGTGTTGGTTAACTTGCACAGTCAGTCGGTTGAGTGCTTGCTTGGGGTGCTTGTGTTGCAGGATCGAACCACATCGGTGGATTGATTCAACTGATTGTGGTTTTTTAATCATCCAACCAGCGGACCACAACAGGTCAAAGGCCGTGGTATGTGCTTTCTTGTCTGTGAGAAAAGTGCATATAGAAGATCCCTTGCTGCATTAGACAAATGTAGCGGGATTCCTCTGATAAATATGTGTCAGAATTACAAACTCTTTGTCTTCCAAAAGCCGATGATTATAAAATCAATGTGCTCTGGTGGTGTCGTTAAAAAAAACCCCAAAAACACTTAAAATTTATGGAGTTCAGTTTGAAATATAAAATTATAAATTTGTAATTTTCTGTATTAGAGGGATAATAATACTGCTTGTCATTATTTGTTGATTTATATCAATATTTTATTGGTTGGTCGTTTGACATTCAGAGAGTGTGTTACTAAATTCAATTCCAAAAACACCATTTATAATGTTTTACAAAATAAATAGATTCTGCTGATTTAAAAAAAAAACCCAAAACCCCCAGTTTTAAAAAAAAGTTATTTAAATAATTTATTTTACAGAGAGCAAGAAGAAGACAAAGATTTGCAAGACATGATGTTGAAGAAGGGATTTGAACTTTCCCCGATGAGTTATACCAAAGGACTTGGCAAGTTTGACACATCCCCTGCTCTTGAGGGAGCCCAAGATCAGATGACATGACAGTACTACTGAGTAGTTACACAAATGCCCCCTCCCTCCCCTGTGCTAGAGATACACCAGATGATATGACAGAACTCTGTAACATTCCTAGAAGATACACCAGATGATATTACATGATAATAGTTTGACACACCCCTACCCCACACTAAAGGCCACATAAAATAATGTGACTTTAGTTTTGACATATTCACTGCACTGTAAGATATCCAAGTCAAAGAGTGGACATGACACTACTGTGATACATACCCTGTACTACAAGATATCTCAGGTGACGTGAATGGTATTGTAGTTTGATACATCCCCTTTACTATTAGATAAACAGGAAGATAAGACATGACGGTAAATGACACATCCCCTGCGCTAGAATATGAACAAAATGACATGAAAACACTTTGACACATCTCCTGCACTATAACATATACAAAATGACATGAAAACACTTTGACTCATCAGGGTTCCACAAATCCACTAGCCCTTTGTCCCAGATAATTAAATGTTTGATCTGATCTGAGTATTACTATAATACATAGGGCACTAGCCAATGCTTCTGTGAGGGCTAGTGGAAATTATCAACTGTATTACTATAATACATAGGGCACTAGCCAATGCTTCTGTGAGGGCTATAGTGGCTTTCTCAAACATTTGTCAAACACGGCACATCCCCTGAAGTTGAAGATATGTCAGATTACATGATGGTAGTTTGATACGTCCCCTGCACTTTTTAAGATTCAGATATAACAATATTCTGACACATCACATCATTTGGTATAAAACATACCATATGACATGACTGAAAGGATGCATCCCGTAATGGTATTTTGACACATCCCCTACAGATAAAAGTATTGGAGATGGGATGAACTGAGAAGAAACAGTGAGAAACACTTGATATCTCCCATGGAGACCGATAGGTTTTTATATCAGTTTTCCACTGACTAATATTAACATTTTAACACTGATATGATTCTTAAAATGTGGCAAGCAGTTTCCAGAAATAATACCAGATTTTTCCTTCTCCAGCCTACAGTCAGAAGACGAAATGAAAAATATTTGTTGGCAAGGAAATATATAACTTATAAAGAAAGATTTTTAGTCAGTTCTAAACAGACTTTTAATACCTATTTGTATTGTTTTTATACGAAATGAAAACAAGATTTGTTTTTTTATATTTGCTGTTAAAGAGTGTATACCTCAAGGAAAGACTGATCTCTGCAATATGCCAAACTGCTAATGAATTGACAGTGTTAAGACAATCATAGTTTGATGTGGCATTCTCAAGTAGAGATCAAGGAAAATGTTCTGTCATATGGGAAAGAAAATTTTAACATTCATGATATACATCTTAAGACTGGACCAGATGTAGGATTAATTTTGGAACAGTTATATTATTATTTTCCTCATTCCATTGGAGATGAAATTTACCAGTATAATTCACTTTAAATCATTGAATTCGCTACAGTTTCATGTTGATTACGTCACAAATATAGTACACATTAAATGTGTTACTGCGACCACTGTGTGATTTGCACATTTTAATCATGTCAGTTATACTTGAAGAGGCACAGAGTTGGGCGAGGGGAAAGTTGGACCTTCAATTAGCATGGCTTCACCAAACATTTTGAATTGCCCAACGTTTGCAGTGTTTGTGAATGTTGCAGTGTTTGTGTATATATATATGTGTGTCACACGATCTCCTTGCTTTTTCATTTCTTCAAAACATTTAAAATTGCTTTATGAAAATGAAGCAGTCTTCATCGTGAGCAGAGTCGAGGAGAATCACTCGTCTGAAATGGTGCTAGGTGGACAGTCACATAACATTTATTAAACATTTTATTTCAATGCGATCAATTTTCGGCTCTTAAAACTTTCTTTGTGAATGTGAAGAGTAGTGGGCGTCGTTCATCTTTCCTGGTGAAGATTGTGAAGTTTTTTTTTTAAATTGTAGCTTTATATTTATATCTGCTTAAGACGATATTGTGGAGAAAAAAAATTGTTTGACCATTTGACATTATTGATAAGCATGTTTGTTATGGACACATCCTCCAACATCGGCTGTAGTGCATGTTCAAAGGTAATCTTGTATTCAATAAGCAGCTCAAAGAAGCTGGACAGGGTGAGAAATGGGCTTTTTAACAATATACCTCCATATGCTGCAAACAAAACATTTAATACTAATACATGGTATGCATGTATTTTACTTATTAAACTGGTACTCATGACTAAACACTTGGTACTTGTGATATGAAAATGCATTGTATATTGTTGTCAATAATGATTTCAAAGATTACGGGTAATCTTTGATGTGTAGATTCACAGTTTTATGTGACAAATGAAGGCTGTAATCGAAGTGCATTTGCATTCGACTTGTTATGCGAGGTAAATAGCTAATTTAAATACACATTCGTTACTGTAACTTATTCCATATTCAAGATAGGAACATATTTATGTTTTTTGAATATTGTTATGTTTTTCTTGTTATGTCACAGACTTGCAGAGAAATATTATTGGTGGCCACACTGTTCATGAAATTTACTTAGCAGTGAATTGTAGAACTATTTGTGCTTTGCTATCCTAACGCATCGGCATGTGAGTCCACTTACAACCAGCTTATCTACGGCATGTCAGTGTTTGTGGCATTAATACGGAATCTATGTGCAATGTATCTCAATAACAGAGTATCTCTACAAAGTTGGTTAATCTGTATTTCTGTATTTGTTTAAAACTTTGCTTTGTGTCTCATGTTTAAAAGTTAAAAACACATTTTAGATGTGGTTTATGTTTCTACTTAGACCTACCAAATCAGTCGGCTTAGAAGTGAATGTTTTCTGGCACAAGGAAAATGTTTTTATTTAGATGTCGGGTCAGACTAAAATATCCTATACTAAAAAATCAACAACCGTATTATTAAATTTAATTACTTATTATACCAATAACAATATTTTGGTTCTTAAGACTGCTTTGGGTTTAAAAAAAATAAATAATGTATTTATTTAGTATTTATTATTATTATTTTATTTTAGAACTAAATTGTCTTCAGGTACAATTAAAATAAATATTGCTTTTAGCATAATTCTATAATTATATTGGCCCATATTATTACCCTGATGGTTCAGTCTGCCAAGTACTGTAATAAAAGACATTTTTCACATCTTTACGTACATTGTAATATAAAATAAAACTGAATTTTTTTATCCTAGTGTACGCGATGTAACACATTCCACCTTGGAGAGATTATTATTCCATGGATAGTGGATCAATAACGGACAGATTCAAATAAATCTATACAAGCATTATATATAAATTATCATTTCCTAATTTCTCAGTTTCTCTTCTATCTTATTATTCCCTACTAGATCTGAATGCGTCTTATTACCTGAATGTTTTAAAATTAAAAAATATATATTATTGGAATAAATACTTCAGTTTTAACATTTATTGAATCTGGGACTGTAAAGTAACTATGTTCAATAATTAGAAGAAGAAATTACTTCAGGTCATAGGTGTCAACTTTTGCCACCTCCTCCTTCCAGGCCCCGTGCTTAGAAACCTTAAGTCTAGTCTAGACTTAGTCCAGACTTTAACATCATGGCAACACTATTCAAATAGCATTACGTTAAAGTCTGGACTTTTAAGTCTAGACTAAGCATGGGCCCAGGACTGAAAAGAATCACCTTGTTTGACCATTTTGTAGGAATATAAACGAGGTGAATGCATTCTATGAGATCCACTTTGTTTTAAGAAACTTAAAATACAATAGTTGATACGCTAGGTTCTAAAAAGCAGTTGGCCTTAGATTATTGTCTAAACCAAATTGTTAACAACTACGAAAAATTACTCCTACCTTTAATTGCCGTTAAGATTTCCTTCAAAGTTTGTCCAGATAGAAGTCTTTAACAAACAATTACAATCACACAAGAATCCACATACCAGATGATAAATATGTCACCCATATCGTCGGCCATTTGGACTTTTTATGGAATATTCATCAAGAGGGGTGAAAGGATAGGACTTAATCTAACAATGTCATAACATGTTATGATATAACTTGATGATGTTACATATCATTGATTTCATATTTTGGAGACTTTCACCCTTCTTGAAGAGTATTCTATAAAGAAGCAACGTGGCAGACGGCAAAAAACTGCATGTATTTTCTACTATGCAATCTAAGCAAAGACAATATCAGCAACATCATTGCAGTCTCGTGTGTGGAATCTGTATCTTTGCAATTTCTGTCTGGACAAACTTAGGAAGAAATCTAACAGCAATTAAAAGTAGGAGAGTAAGTCTTTTTTAATTAACAATTTGGTTCGGAGAAATTGGATGACTGCTCCATTTTATTATTTGTTCAATATATTATAATAAATTTAGTTTCTGTATGACTCATTCTGACACAGTATAGACAGGATCTGGGTTTTTTATATTTATTTACGGAGTTTTAGTCTGTACAGTAAAGGTTACTTTTTTATATGGTATAAAGTAGACTACTAGTATTTTGCATAATGTATATAGAACTGTGTCATATATGTTTTTTTTATTTTTACATTTCATCTTTTTTTTATTCTCCAGAAATCCAATTTCATTTTTGGAAACCCCATTCTTTCATGTCAACATTTTGTAAGCAAGTATATGCAACTGTACAGTAATATATTTTGTATTTTGCAGATAGTGGTGTGAATATGTATATATGCGTAAATGCATGTCCATAATACCAGCTATGTGAAGAACTATTAACAAATTTTATTTACAAAGGTATCCGACACATTAATAAATAAATTTATTACAAAATTATACTTGTGCAGAACTGTAATGTTTTCAGATCTATGTGATTTGGTGTAATTTTTGCTTCTTTTTAAAACATATTTTGTTAAATCTCATTTCATCTGTTCTTTGTTTTTGTTATTTATTCCCAGAAATAAAATTGTTTCTACAAAGTAGATTGCATTTGATTTAAAATGCTGAATAATTAGTTTTATTCAAATGCAATATAGAATATTTAGCTTTTTTGATATTATTTCAGCTTTATTACTTTTAAATGAGTATTGCATCCCTTTTTGTAGGATTATGTCAGATCTATGTTCCCTCAGGGCTTGGGTTAGGGTTCCTTCCCTCTCTGATCCCACAGGGTTAGGGTTAGGGTTCGTCAGCTCTCTTCCTTCAGGGTTAGGGTTCATCAGCTCTATCCTATGTTCCCTTAGGGTTAGGGTTCCTCAGCTCAATCAATGAATGTTTTTAGAAGACAGGTCTTGAGAACAACAAAAGTAAAGTTGAGGAAAAATAACCCACCAAATTTTTGGCCTAAATTTCCAGGACGCGTAAGAACCCTGTCAGGATTTGGGTTAGGATACCATCTCACTCTCTGATCCCTCAAGGTTAGGGTTGGGGTTCCTCAGCTCTATGTTCCCTCGAGGTTAGGGTTGGGGTTCCTCAGCTCAGGATTACCTGAGGGACAGACATAATTCTATCTAACACAGGTCTATTTTATATTTTATGACTTGAGAATACATGTAACTTATTTTTTTAAAGGCAGTTACATTTTAAGACTTGTTAGAATAACTTATTTCTTAAAGGCAATGTGACATAACAGATGACCTACTAAAGGGCCCAGCAAAATACTGCCTGAAAATATATACATTTAATTTGTCATGAAAATGTTCTTTATCCAGTCCGCTAAATACATATTTTGGTATAATTAAACTTGAATTATGGCTACTTACCTATAAATCTGAAGAAAAAAAATAACTTTGTTAATTGATTATCATTACAAAGTTTCTGCCATATTCTGATTGAATGATAGCATTAAAAAGTTAGTATTATCCTTCAATAAACCTTAGAAAATTACATAAAACGGGATGTATTTACATAAAATGGGTCATGGATCAATTTGCTATGCTATGTGATTTTAAGCAATTTGTGTCCGTTATACATCGTTAAATTCTCCAAGTATGACAAACAGTTCTTTTATATATAGAATACTAGCTGTCTGAAATGTTGTAGTGCATGTTAGCTGAAGAATAATGGACAGTGAATGTTTCGTCTAATGTGTGCCACTTTGCCTTTAATAGCTCATAAGCCATGTGTGATCTTGCCTGTAGGATAGACTGTTTAAAGGTACAGACCCTAAGTTTTATACACTACAGCATATTTTTAACTACTAAAGCTGTTTATGATCACTGAATTACTTGTATGTTATTGCTTACATTATCCATTTCCGTAGAACCAAAGTGTTTATGGTCATCTTGGTTTTTGTGGTATCAAAAATTGCATTTTTCATATTTTTAAAATCACACGTGCATCTGAGATTTAAATAGCAGTTTATTGATTCAAGTTCTAGTCTATTTTTAAGGATATTTCCTGTTTTAATATCACACTCTTCTTTCACTCTGTTGTAACTTTATCCAAGTGAGTGTTACTTGTTAGGTCAATAATTAGGTCAACCATCTGTGACATAGCGCGTTTAAAACTAAGGTCTGCGTCTTTAATAACTTACATGTAATAGGCCACTTAAGCAGATTTGGTAAATCATTTACAAAGTTAAAGAGTATACAAATATTATTCTTGCCTTTTTTATTGTTATTTATCAATCATTCCTGTACATGTAAAATATTTCACTTATGTTCATGGTTAGAGATCCATGGAAATGTTAATTTAAGGTTCTGGCTGGTGTTTATAAACTTTTAGAGCCAAATTTATGAAGCCTGTTTTTCTTAAACGCAGGTGTTTAAGAATTGTAAATGTTTGTAGTTACACGCGTGTAAGACATAAACAGGCTTTGTAAATTTGGCCCTTAGCGCCTAGACTGAGAAATGAATGTCATGGTAACACTATACAAATTATATATGTGCCACGACATTTGAGATTGAATCTGGACTCTTAAACGTTTTATAAGCAAGTTTTATAAGTACGTGCCATGAAGCATTGATCATTGCTACTATTTAATTGACAGTAATTAGCAAAGAATGTGTATGTGGTTGTGTACTGTTGTATGTATCTGTATGTCTGCAATGTCCATGAAGCAAACTTATTCAATATGTGCTTGTTGTGCTAGTCATTATGCAAATTTGGAAGGGTCATGTACTATCACACATTCAGTCATGCAAATCGGCATGGCTATTAATAAAAATGTAATATTCATATACCAGTGTTTGTTTTATTTTTAAAATAATCACATGCAAACAGAAGTTTCACTACTAGTTGGACAGTTGAAATGCGAAACAATTGACTCATTTCTTAATGAAAGATTGTCAAAATGGTCAGACTACAGTTTAAATGTGAAACAAGTGACTCATTTCTTAATGAAAGATTGTCAAAATGGTCAGACTACAGTTTAAATGTGAAACAAGTGACTCATTTCTTATTGAAAGATTGTCAAAATGGTCAGACTACAGTTTAAATGTGAAACAAGTGACTCATTTCTTATTGAAAGATTGTCAAAGTGGTCAGACTACATGAAATATGAACCGAGCGACTAATTTCTTATTGAAAGCATGTCAAAGTGGTTTGACTACAGTTGAAATATGAAACAAGTGACTAATTTCTTAATGAAAGATTGTCAAAGTGGTCAGACTACAGTTGAAATATGAAACAAGTGACTAATTTCTTACTGAAAGCATTGACTAAGCCTGCAATAAAGGCTGATGGAATGTAGCAGGGGTGTGACAAGGATGTCTACAGGTGACAAATACCTGTTATAGTTTGGATGTGAAGATGGACAAATTTGTTTTGTTTAATGATACTACTAAAGCACATTGATTAATTAATCATCAGTTATTTAATTAAACATTTAATTCAGAAATTTTTTCATTAGCAGCAAAGGATGTTTTATATACACCACCCAAGAGACAGGATAGCACATACCACAACCTTTCATATACCAGTCGTGGTGCACTGGCTGGAATGAGAAATAGTCGTTAATAGGCACACCAATGTGGATCAATCTTGAAAAAGAAAAGAATCCAAGAGATAAGAGAACCTGCCAGATTAGGAGAAAAATTTAACTAGAATTCTAAGGATAGGAAATGAAGCAGTTTGATTAAAAAATATATATATATGTTAAAACTGCATGTACCCTAGTTTCAACCTGTGAAAATGGACCCAAAGTTTGGTTAATCTACAAACCTGTAACAATGGGATGAAATTAAAATATACTGTAGTCAAACAAGATTCTGTGACACTGATGGAAAAATACCCTCTTAAAAACAGATTACCATAGAGCTCGTCTGTATAACCATTACTTCCCAAAGGTATGTGTTTTTAAGATTATGGAAAATGAATTTCGAAAATAGACATTCAAAACAATAAAATGAAAGTAATGTATGATTTCAATTACAGTGAAACTCCTCTAAACTGAACACGTTCAGGACAAAGTAAAAAACATCCAGTTTTAAGAGGTTCTCTACTGAACAGATATATAAAAATGAACCATGAAAAACGTCCAGTTTTGAGGGATTTCACTTATAAAATGTTTTTCTAATAGTAAAACAATGTGCCAAAAATTAGGGTCTTCGACTTTAAAATGCTACGGTTTACGGTTTGGCTAAACAAATATTCCTTTTCTTCTAGCAGCACTTTATCACGAACAGGACTACACACAGCTCTTGATGCACCAGGTGTAGAGTAATTACTGAAGAGTTCCTTTTACAAATGTGATATTTACCAAGTTTATTTACGGTTATATGGCGTCAGACATATGGTTAAGGACCACACAGATACTGAGAGAGGAAACCCGCTGTCACCACTTCACCACCATTAGCAGCAAGGGATCTTTTATTTGCGCTTCCCACAGGCAGGATAGCACAAACCATGGCTTTGTTGAACCAGTTATGGATCACTGGTCAGTGCAAGTGGTTTACACCTACCCATTGAGCCTTGCGGAGCACTCACTCAGGGTTTGGAGTGGGTATCTGGATTAAAAATACCATGCCTCAACTGGGATCCGAACCTAGTACCTACCAGCCTGTAAACCGATGGCCTAACCACGACGCCGGTCACCAAGTTGGGAGTTGGTAGTGAAGGTATGCTGAAATTGGTACAACTCTACAGTACAATAAAATTTCGTCTGGATGTTGCAGAGAAACCATGTTTTTCTCAAAAGAACATAAATGGATATGTACAGTTGAATCCTGCTGGCTTGAACCCCGTCGGTGGCTTGAGAAAGTGTTTGACCTAACCATTTGGTTAACAAGGTGTATGTGTAACTTGGAACTTTGTTTCTGTTTCGAGTGTTGCAGTGATTCAACCCTTCCGAACGAGACCCCAACAAGATTCTGCTGTATTTTGGAAATACATTCTTCAGATATGAAAGTAAATAACCCAATGGATTGTGCACGGAATCCCCAAAAGCTTTTTTAGTGATACACATTCAACTACCTTTTTGTCAACTTTTTGATAGTGAATGTATTCTTTCTGTCCCACATGACCACATATAGTGGGAGTCTATTAGTTTTGATCAGCTTTTTTTTTTTTTTTTTTTTTCCCCCATCCCACTGCCCCCTTTCCTTTCTCTCCTTTGAATTCCATCTTATTTCTTCCCGATCTGGCAAATCCTCCTTATCTTTCAACTTCTTGCGTTGTCCACCTCCACATCCCAGTCCTTGTCTCTCCAACCGCGACAGGTGCTCGTCTCTTGTGGCTATCTGTGCCACACACCTGCCATTCCCCATCAGCTTTTAGCTGTGGGCTTAGTCTGACCACTTCGGGGAGTGTTCAGTAGTTACTTCTGGCATTGTTAAGAAGCACTTGTAACCACCTACTATGCACCCCTACTACTGGCGGTTGTTAGTTAGTGCAGAGGGTCAGACCAGCTTTATTAGCGGCAGAGGACGAGGATGCCAGGTGGGTGCTGGGAAATACACAGAGACTGCACCAGTGGAGGAAGTTGAGACAGGTAGGCGATGGTGTGGACAGCTCAGAACACAGAGTTGGAGGAAACTGACAGAAAGGGTCGAAACAGATAGAATCGTGGGAGAAATTGGAAAGTTTTTTATATTAAGATAATGAGAATGATAGGCAGAGGGTGATAGATGAGAAAGGTGAATGAATGTGTGAGCCAGCTTTGACGGGATTTGAACCACTGTCGTCAGCTTGATTGTCCAGCAGCTTATCCACTAGACCACAGAATTTTGATCAGCTTGATATTTCTGTGGACGCTTACCATATGGATATTACATGTTAGTGTCCTTTAGAATATCATAGGATTGTAGGAGCCTTTTTAAATGTTGCATCCCATCCTGAATACTGGACATGCCCTTTTTAAATAATGCAACCCACTCCCCAGAAACATCCCGTATCGACCTTAATGTTACACCTCATTCAGGGATGTAGTGACCAAATGTCAAAAACTCTGGAAATGTTTTGGTGGTGTCTGCGGCCGACAATATCTTGTGTTGCCATTGCCGCTTCACAAAAGGCGGGCTAATTGTCTAACGCTATAAACAGTTGGCAAAAATGAACCAATTAAATGTTGCCTAACAACAGAAAACCTTGGCAAACCTCGTTACTGTTCGGTGTTGGGAGGGAGATGAGACAGCAAAGATGCATGAAGCTATCACATTTGTTTCCTGCCATCTCAACTGTGTACCCCAGACACCACCAAATATGTTAATGGCAAAATAAAATAATAAGCCAAAACATTTCATAAAATCAAGTAAATAAGTCCAAAGAAACTATTCTATTTATTTAAAAAGAGTTTGCTGTAGCAAATAAATACACTATATAAATATCACAATATATTTGTTGGCACTGTTCATTAGCAAAACAAACACATACACAAAGTCTAGTTAACACAATGGAATGTTATCAAATATAATGCTTGTTGATTTCTTAACTTGAAGGTCATGGGCGTACATAGGATTTTGAAAAGGGGGGGGTTTGATTTTGAAAAGAGGGGTTCCAAAATAGATTGCAGAGATATATTTCTATGTTGAGTAAATATAATAATGTCAGATATATTAAATTTAAAAAAAAGAGATTTCAGGGGGGTTTGGTTGAACCCATCGCACCCCCCCCCCCCCCATGCAGAGCCCTCAAAAGTACCCAGTCTCCGGCGGCAAATCGAAGCCTGAAACAGTTTTTGCCGCCGCCTACTTTTTGTTGATGGTTAAAAAAAAAAAAGTGCTTTCTGTTTGATTTTTCAAATGTTTCTAGGGGAGGGCCCCAGACCCCCCACTTTGCCCCCTGATATCATCACTGTTGTAGCCTGCTACTTCTTAAAACTATTGAGGGCGCTGCCTATGTACGCCCATGAAGGTACAGATATCAAGTGGAACTAATTAATGTAAGGTTTTCAAAACCAAAAAATAATGCTGCCAACAGATCAGTGCTGAACAAATAATTTAAAAAGATATTTCTCATGACCACTAATCATCAAGGTGTATTTTCAAACCTTCTAGGTAGTACTAAACCAAATAACTTCCTGCTGGGACAAAGTTCGAGGTGCACCAAATTTTTGATAGAGCAGGTACTACCACAAATCCTGTCATTGGTAATAAATGTGAGTGTGTTTGTTGTAAAGAAAGTACCACCGAGTCAAGTAACCTTGTGCTTGAAGAAACATGTATTTATGAGTTACCTGTAAAACAGTGTTCTTAAATTATGGGTTACCTGTAAAACATTGTACTCAAATTATGGGTTACCTGTAAAACATTGTACTCAAATTATGGGTTACCTGTAAAACATTGTACTCAAATTATGGGTTACCTATAAAACATTGTTACCTATAAAACATTGTACTCAAATTATGGGTTACCTGTAAAACATTGTAAACCAATTATGGGTTACCGGTAAAACATTGTACTCAAATTATGAATTACCTGTAAAACATTGATACCCGTTATCTCTGAAATGAGCAGCTTAACCTCCCAATTTTTTTCCGATTCACTTTAAGGGCGAGTGGTGATAGTATTTATACGATACCCAAGTGATAATTTTCTTTTCTTTGGGACTACATAATTGGTCAGTTTTGTAATTTAATCAAGGCTTTTACAGAATTACTTGCAATTAAGAAAGCAAGACGGTTGATCGATTATGATTAGAGGGGTGTCCGTGCGGTTAACACACAATACCCTGTGATCTTAATAAAAGAGACACGTCTTTTTAGTCTGTCTAGACACAGTGTTTGGGGACCGTCTAAATATACACCTGCCAATCAGGAAAGAAACGACCAATTAACTAAGAAAACACTCTGATTATTGTTATTTCAGTATGTGGGTTAATTTATGTACAAATCATAATACAGTTATTTCAACACTTGTGGTTTATTTTGCATTAAATATAATATATAATTGTTGCTGGCTTACTGGGATGACTATTATTACAGAATATTGCGATGCATCTGCAAAAATCAGGTATGTTTTGTTTCTTCAGTTCGATTGTTTGTTTGTTTGTTTAACGACACACTCAACACATTGTAATTACGGTTATATCGGCGTCGGACATATGGTTATGTCGAGAAAAACCCCCAGTGGTTAGCTGACGGGGATCGATCCTAGACAGACCGCGCATCAGGCGGGCACTGTACCACTGAGCTATGCTGCCCGCTCTTCAGTTCGAAGACTAATTCATGATGTGACACGTTAGGAATTACATAACCACCAGCTCACCAGAGGGCGTATTCACTGGGATGGTACAAAATGGCTGTGCCCATTACATATAACAGCCGTCAAATTTAACTGTTTTATTAATTAACTATACGATTATACTTGTTGATATTAAACAATAATGTGCATTATATATTGTTGCACATACTTGGTCAAATGCCTTGATTGTCCCCTCCTTTAATTTAATATAAAAATCTTCGACTGCTAAATCAGCTACCATAATTGAACATAAAGTGCCTAGTGAATATAAACATAGTCTTGTTTAGTCTTGTTTGTTAGTTATAAATAAAAAAGTTAGTTTTATTAGAATCATGGAATTTTAACCTTTTAATTTTTAAGGCCATTAGCAATGTTTAACTTGATACCCAGGAAACTGTTCGCATCTGTTCTCATGGCCACGACCCCAGTCCAGAAGCAGAAAGCCATGGCCATTGTCAGGCCCAACTTTACAAACAGGAGGATGTAGAAAATCACGGGATCTCCACCAGCTTCTGTTTGGCTGATCAGGAAAAGTAGAATAAAAAAGAGAAGACACCCGAACAGAAAAAACATTCCGTTCAACTTGGACTGCTCCATGCCGATGTGGATAAATTCAAGTGCCTCTAGAAGATACTGGTTCCTCTCCGATTCCAAATAATCATCATCTTCTGCTGGAGCTGAAAAAAACAACCCAACCAGGATAAAATAATTAACCACAAAATGATAATCACATACTGTCGGTACTATTATCAAAATCTGGTTATCATTGTGCTGATTAAATCTTTTTTCCTTCTTTTTTTTTTTACACCTGTTGGCGAGAATATTATTGGTTATTTTTGTTTACACATAATTATGTGTGATTACAGTTTAATTTTTTGTTTTGTTTGTTTGTTTGTTTGTTTGTTTAATGACACACTCAACACATTAGAATTACAGTTATATCGGCGTCGGACATATGGTTATGTCAAGAAAAGCCCCAGTGGTTAGCTGACAGGGATCGATCCTAGACCGACTGCGCATCAGGTGGGCACTGTACCACTTGGCCATGCTGCCCGCTGATTACAGTTTAAAGACATACAACTGATGACCAGGTCCCATCTGCCATTCTATCCAATGAAAAAGAAGCACAATCAAAATTGATTACTCCATGACAAATAAGTTACCCTAAAATCAATTGTCTTTGATGCTAGGGCCATAAATAGGTTTTAGTTGGATAAGAGATGCTTAAACTTATTTCAAACCTGTTTTTGAGGATAAGTAAGAAATAGAATACTATATAATTTTGTATCTGTTAGATACCACTTATTTTACAATAAGTTTTTCAAAAACATCCAACTCTCTTTCACTTGTTTGATATGTTTTAAAACAACTCGTAAGATAAATGGTTTCTATCAGCCATTTGTGTAGTATTCTTGATATATCACTGCATGGCAATGACACATATATGCAGACTGACATTACAAACAATAATACTCTTTGAGCTCTTCAACATACTTATTATGATTGGTGCAATAGCTTCACAACACACATGCAGTATATGTCAAAACTTGCTTCTTTAAAAAAACCACCAAAAAAAACCCCACACACATTTTGTTTAATAAAACATAAAATAAAAAATATATAAAAAAATATAAGTTTGTCTATGCACATTTAAATGTAGATCCTTGAAATAAATATTTGTTTCCATTTGAGGAATAAAATATTGAATTAATAACTTAAATGACACAAATTACTGGAGGAAATGTTATTTGTTTAAGGAGTCCGCCATGGTAACAGATACAGGGTTCTTACACTTGTAAAAACATGAAATTTTCCAGGACTTTTTCTTATTTTTCCAAGACATGAAATGTTCAATCAATGAATGTTTTTAGAAGAAATTGTTGTCTAAATGTAAACAGGTCATGGGAACAACAAAAGTAAAGTTGAGGAAAAATAAACCACCAAATTTTTGGCCTAAATTTCCAGGACATTTCCAGGACACAATAAAATTTACTGCTTTTTCCAGGACATTCCAGGCCTGGATTCTAAAATCACAGAATTCCAGGACATTACAGGATTTCCAGGACGCGTAAGAACCCTGAGATATTTCTTTTACATCATGTGATTTCCCATGCAAATGGCTGCTTGTAGTGACGTGAACGGCCCTGCCTCAGAAACGTGATACCATAACATACAGGTAGATTTGTCACTGTATGAACAATATGGGCTAATGGTGAAAAGATCACACAAGGATTAGTTTGTTCTTGTTTCACAACACCACTAGAGCACACACTGATTAAATAATCATCGGCTATTTGATGTCAAACATTTGGTAATTCAGACATGTAGTCATCAG
>JAECMU010009173.1:3365-14830 GCA_016106625.1 Dracogyra subfuscus | reverse complement strand
TGTAGTACAGGTAGGGACAGTGCTCGCGGTCGTACACCACGGCAGTTGGGGTATACACCAGCTACTGGTTAAAACAGAGAACGTTCTTGTCAAGTTGCCGTCCTTGTAGTACAGGTAGGGACAGTGCTCGTGGTCGTACACCACGGCAGTTGGCGTATACACAAGCTTCTGTTTAAAACAGAGAACGTTCATGTCAAGTTGCCGTGCTTGTAGCACAGGTAGGGACAGTGCTGGCGGTCGTACACCACGGCAGTTGGGGTATACACCAGCTGCTGGTTAAAACAGAGAACGTTCTTGTCAAGTTGCCGTCCTTGTAGTACAGGTAGGGACAGTGCTCGTGGTCGTACACCACGGCAGTTGGGGTATACACAAGCTGCTGTTTAAAATAGGGAACGTTCTTGTCAAGTTGCCGTCCTTGTAGTACAGCTAGGGACAGTGCTCACAGTCGTACACCACAGCAGTTGGGGAATCCACCAGCTGCTGTTTAAAACAGAGAATGTTCTTGTCAATTTGCCATCGCTGTAGTACAGCTAGGGACAGTGCTCGTGGTCGTACACCACGGCAGTTGGGGTATACACAAGCTTCTGTTTAAAATAGGGAACGTTCGTGTCACGTTGACGTCCTTGTAGTACAGGTAGGTACAGTGCTCGCGGTCGTACACCACAGCAGTTGGGGAATCCACCAGCTGCTGTTTAAAACAGAGAATGTTCTTGTCAATTTGCCATCGCTGTAGTACAGTTAGGGACAGTGCTCGCGGTCGTACACCACGGCAGTTGGGGTATACACAAGCTGCTGTTTAAAATAGAGAACGTTCTTGTCAAGTTGTTGTCCTTGTAGTACAAGTAGGGACAGTGCTCGGGGTCGTACACCACAGCAGTTGGGTTATATACAAGCTGCTGTTTAAAACGGAGAACGTTCTTGTCAATTAGCCATCGCTTTAGTACAGCTAGGGACAGTGCTTGCGGTCGTACACCACGGCAGTTGGGGTATACACGAGCTGCTGTTTAAAACAGAGAACGTTCTTGTCAATTTGCGGTTCTTGTAGTACAGGTAGGGACAGTGCTTGCGGTCGTACACCACGGCAGATGGGGTACACACGAGCTGCTCTTTAAAACAGAGAACATTCTTGTCAATTTGCCATTGCCGTAGTACAGCTAGCGACAGTGCTCGTGGTCATACACCACGGCAGTTGGGAGTTGGGGTATACACAATTAAGCTGCTGTTTAAAATATCGTTTAGTTACAATTATCGCAAGTGTTAGTATAACAATTACCGGTAGTGTTTCCTTATAATCGGCTATTGGACGTCAAACATATGGTCATTCTGACACTGTTTCTTTTTTTAACTAATTAATTAATTTATTTGTATATATATATATTTTTAGGAAACCCTCTGTCGCCATATAGGCTATTCTTTTACGACATGCAGCAAGGGCTCTTTTATTTGCGTTTCCCACAGGCAGGATAGCACAAACCATGGCCTTTGTTGAGCCAGTCCAACTCGTTTGCACCTATCCAGGGTTTGGAGTCGGTATCTGGATTGTATGCCTCGACTGGGATCCGAACCCAGTACCTACCAGCCTGTAGACCGATGGCCCAACCACGGCGCCACCGAAGCCAGTTTCAATTTTAAAAAAGCCACTATCATTTATAAAATGATTTGTTGAACTAGAACATAACCCACACAAAATATGTGTTTAAACAATACATCAAGTATTTAATTGTTTAAACGTCTGACGATATACACTTGTCACCAGCACCACGACTCAAGTATACTTGAATTATTGCTGAAACTAAAGATATATCTCAAGTATATCTTATACTAGCAATCACAAAGAAACAAAATGTTGAAAATGTAACCATTTATTGTGGTATAAAAATATACACATTCTTTCTAACAAGAATTCTGAAGTCACGTTGTTAATAAATTATTAAATAATGCATAAAACACGCACATGTAAAGCCTATCAAAATAAAACTGTACAAAATACAACTTTACTGAAAATAGTTTCGATGTAAATATATGAGGTCATTTGTTAAATAATTATATAATTGCGTAAACGTTCGTAAACTCCCAGCGGATAGCAGGCTACTAGAGGTGTAGCTAGGCGAGTCATCAGCTAAACACGTGATATGCAGTCAAACATGTTGATGTAGGACCATTGCTATTTTTATACAGATTGGCAGTAACCAGTAAAACATGCTGATAAAAGTATTTCTCTTAAACAGATTGGTAGTAATTTGTAAAACATGCTGATAAAAGTATTTCTCTTAAACAGATTGGTAGTAACCCGTAAAACATGCTGATAAAAGTATTTTTCTTAAACAGATTGGTTGTAACCAGTACAACATGCTGATAAAAAATAGTTCTCTTAAACAGATCGGTAGTAACCAGTACAACATGCTGATAAAAGTATTTCTCTTAAACAGATCGGTAGTAACCAGTAAAACATGTTGATAAAAGTATTTCTCTCAAACAGATTTGGTAGTAACCAGTAAAACATGTTGATAAAATTATTTTTCTTAAACAGATTTGGTAGTAACCAGTAAAACATGCTGATAAAAGTAAACAGATTTGGTAGTAACCAATAAAACATGCTGATAAAAGTATTTTTCTTAAACAGATTTGGTAGTAACCAGTAAAACATGCTGATAAAAGTATTTCTCTTAAACAGATCGGTAGTAACAAGTAAAACATGCTGATAAAAGTATTTCTCTCGAACAGATTGGTAGTAACCAGGAAAACATGTTTTAAAACCAAGTGCTTGTTAAAGGAGCTTCCCTCGGTAGTGGGCAGGCTGTACGGGTGAACTATGAAAGGAATGTAGCGACACGTAAGACTGCAGTATACATGTGTAAGATTGTGTTGAAAAGAGCCAAGCGTAGTGTAATCCAGACCCTAGTGTGGAGTTCACGTAAGGCTTATTTTGTGTGGAGGTGACAAACAGTAACTTTATACATACACACACTGCAGGTGGATGGCCACGTCCAGTCAAACACTGGCCATGAAGTGAAGCTACGCTTAGAAAACAACAAAATACTATGATCTTATTTGAAACTTAAAAAGACGTTTTGATTCGTCTTTAGATTGTTAAGTATTCGTGAATATTGTCTGGTGCACTATACATTAGAACTACGAATCGCTATCGATGTGACAATCGTAACTCTGTACAATACAGTGCAGGTGAGATTTAAACAACCCTTTGTAAACATGTAAATCTTATCATTATGATGCATGGGTCAGTGGCAATGTCTTCTTATAGCGCCTGTCTCGTAGTCACAGAGATACTAGTCCATGGGTTAGACCTTCGGAAATTCATACACTGACACCATTAGGACGTGTTAAAGTTAACAACGTGATTTTGTTGGCGTCAGTATCTGATACATCATACACTGGCACCATTACGAGGTACTAAACTGAACAACGTGTTTTCGTCAATGTCAGTATTCGATACACCGTCGTCCGGTCCACTTGTACATTTCACACACATTCACGTTGGTCTCCACACTTTCACGACAATTGGCTCTGCATTGATTCTCTTTGTACTTGTGAAACTGAAAATAAATTTTAAAAAATGATTAAAGATAAAATTCATAAATTTAAAATTAAAAAGAAAAAGAAAACTGATTTAAAAAGTATTTCGCTGAAAATATATCCCCACAGGTGCACGCGTTACTTCCCCTCCCCTCCTTTGAAAGAGGCAAACTTTTCCATATAGCCATTACCTGGGTGTTTTCAAAAGAGCGCGTTAGTGTATGTACACCTCCCATTATGGAGTTCTTCGCGGACAGAGCGCTTATTTGATTTACACCCAAATTAAAACCCGCGCCCGCCAGCATTGAGGCGCTTTGCAAGCATGGGATAAACCCAGCTGCCTTGAATACAGGCATATTGCCATGGCTATTTATTAGCGGTCGCCTTCCATATAGAGCACAAATATTTAGTCCCACAATGGCCCATGTGCCGTGGCATTCAGTCGTCGGAAATAGTTCCCAAAGATAATTACTAAGCTAATAGACATTTTACTTACTGAAAACACTCATCTGATTTTCGGAGCAAGGCAATCTAAGTGAAAAGATTTGCTTTTTAGCTCTGTCACGCGTGCACAGAGAGCGCTTGTTGAGGGGTTGACCTGTGGGGAGCGTTACGATGTGCTCCACGGAGCAGTAGCGTCTTACTCCGGGTACAGAGCGAGACACGGACCGATCGAAACACTTTAACAGTGCGACGTGCTGGCCACTCGAATCGTGCACCGTCTTTTTGGTTATACAGTCAAATAAATGAGACTTTTAAAAGAGGGGGCTGCTCACTGCACATCGATTATTACATTAGAAGACAGGTGGCCTATCTGTTAAGGTGGTTGCTTAATAGGTTTCATTTCTTTAAAATATGTTTTTCAAACAAGCAAACTACTGGACTAAATTAAGCGCGATGTGGATACTATTATTTTGCGACACGAATTTTTGTTACTGTCTACAGCACATGTCAGTTTGATCTGCTAAAAACTATTCATTAAACACTGGAAATTAAACTACATCTAAACTGTCAGCATTACTAATGTACTGCCAACACGGCATTATTTGAGAATGAACACAGTCCACCAGGGAAACTGAGGCCAAACTGAAGCATTTGGGGGTTTGTTTTCGTAAGTTCAACCCCAAAGATGATGGTATCTGCCTTGTATGTGGGAAAGTGTATATGTGGTGTTAGATGATGGTATCTGCCTTGCCTGTCTGTGGGAAAGTGTATATATGTTGTCAAATGATGGTATCTGCCTTGTTTAATTTAAAATTAATGTTCAATACAACATCGCATTGCTATACTCAAGGACGATTCCAGAAATTTAAATTTTAAAATGATTATATAAAACTATATTGTTTTACTATGCAGAAAGAATATTCAAGAATGTGAAATCTTTATATCATTAAATAACATCGCATTCCTGTGCACAAGAAATGGCGCAGAATGTAGGCTGGGTTGGTGATAGGCAGACATCATCTAATTGTCTTCTATAGTGTATTTTCAATTGTTATTAACAGTTAACTGCATTCTATTGGCGATAATTTTAAATGCGTGAATCTATTAATAGTCAAATTAATTTTGTTGGCTATAATTATTAAAAAACACATTGTTCTCGGTTCCAGGGTATCATTTCTGGGACATTTTTAATAATACAATTCTGGCAAATAAGACTATGGCCTTGGTAAAAAAAATAGTATCCACGGCATATTTCATAACAGTTTTTACAGTTTTATTTAAGAGAGGACATTAATTTGTCAGTTTAATAATAATAAGAAGAAGAAGAAAAATAACTGAAAATTGGATGTTCCATGGCATTGCCGATTGCCAGGGTTGTACTAGCGATAAAGAGCCGTGCTGTTACCTGTGTCTGAGATGGAGTCGTGTACGGCCGAGGAGTAGAGCTGCGTCAACCAGCGAGAGAATCGCAGAATGTCTTTATCGTCGATTGAACCGAGCGAATCGTACGAGGACTCTGAACACGCACTGCCCGGGGAGGAAGCGTCTGAACTCGACATCTGTTGATGACCACACAGAGCATTGTCCACTGAACTCGTCATCTGTTGATGACCACACAGAGCATTGTCCACTGAACTCGTCATCTGTTGTTGACCACTCCGAGCACTGTCTACAACAGAGAATATCTTATAGTCATCGTCCGACACGGCCGAACTGCCGTCCACGTAGCTGTTGAGCGCGTTGTCGTTGTGGTCGTGTTCCGGTGAACACAGACTGGACGTGTCTGAGGTGCTGGGGGAGCCTCCCATGACATCAGAGTCTGTGATTGTCTGTTCGTAGTTACTACCCAAATCCATGGGCGACGGCGAAGTCTCCTCGTCATAGCAGTTTAGGATGTTTTTCAGTTCTTTGATATACTCCACTGCTGATCGTAGAGTCTCCACTTTACTGAGTTTCTTGTTCACCTTTCCGCTTGGAACATGCTCCCGCAGAGTTTCGAACCCGAGGTTTACCAGTTTGACTCTGTTGCGCTCTCTTGCATTACGCCTATGAACAGTTGCAGGCTGCGCTTTGGGTAAAGTGTATCCCAGCTTCTGGAAGTCTATCCTCCTCTTGCATCTCAGCGCCTCTGGTTCCTCGTTAGGTTTGATCTGTTTGAGAGGTCGCAGCGCCTGCACTTGCTGGGCAACCGTGGTCGCCTTCAGAAGAATACACGGTCCTGTGACGATCGTCAGCCTGTTGCCGTCACACATGGAGATGTTTGTCATAGGTAGACGAGGTTTGATCGTCGTCGTCATCGTTGTTGCGGTCGGGTGTGGACGTTCTGTGGTGACGTGTTGACGTTCTGCGGTGACGTGCTCCTGGGCGCGTGTTTCGGCGCGGCTGTCTCGTGGCTCGTGCGGGTCGCGCGATCTGTCAGAGTAAACAGGATTTGTAACGGGCTGAGAGTCCACCGAAGCGTTACCTGGGTTCGCGTGGCTGTGACTGGGAGCGCCGTCAGACGTCAGCCTGCTCTACACGACGGGAAGAAGCCTTTTCAAACTCCTCATTTAAATATCTGTCAACGCTTTAATGTATTCGCCGCTTGGCCTAATTCCCAACCGTGAAGAGAGATTTTTATTTTATTTTAGTTCTGTACACCTAGGGCCCAGACCCTCCCTGTGATTGGAAGAGTGTGTATAGTAATCCCAGTGGGCGTGGCCCCTGGAACGGCCGGCCTGTCCGCCATTGTCCAATCGTGACGGAATATCCCGAACTCCTCAAGCACACCTGTCAGTGGACTATAGGAATCTCAGATAATGAAAATATTAATAACAACCTTCTGTTAACCTTAGTATTCAAACAAAAGATGGACAAATAAAGTTAATGGTATACTACTTTTAGTATTATATTGTTGTTTTAATATAATAATAATAATTATTATAATAATAATAATATAAAAACTAAATTATAATAATAAACAGAATATATAAGGAAACAAATATTTTTTATATATTTATATATATTTTGGTAACAAATCGTAATATTGCAAACAATGGTATAAACGTGACAAAAGTGAAAAGGAGCATGATAATTCCTAGAACTAGTTTAAATGTTACTAGAGTCTAGTACTTTTGTTTACTACCCTTATACCCCTCCTACAAGTTTACATAAATCTGCTGAGTTTGCCAGGGTGTTTGTATTAACAGTGCAGTTGTTCGATTTAACTGGGTCGGCTACAGTAACTGAGCATCACTCCTCTTGGACGATTTTTACGCTTACTATGAACACAAATCGCTCGTACTATTTCAAAATATTCTTATAGAAATTTGCGCTCTGCATCGCTTTTTGTAGCTAGAGATACAATTATTATCTTAGTTTCGAATGGGTCAACGTTTTACGTACAAAAATGTAAAAACAAAATTAAAACGAAAATTATGTCACCGCAATTTAAATTTTCCTTTTCAATTTAAAACAAACCAAAAAATTGCTATTGTTTGTCTTTTTGAAATGTCATATTTCGGAAAATAATTATGGATACAAAAACAACTTAACCATAAACTTATATTTGTAATAGTATTTAAGTAATATCCCTTTTATACTATCCCATGTTGCATTGGTGTCAGTCATGGCGCTCGGGGTCCAATAATCTAAGGGGAACAACTCGGGTATGGACTGCGCCCGTTGTTCACACTTGTCGGGTATTTTAACGACTGGTGATCGGACTGTGGTATTTTCTTTCTGGAATATAATTAAAGTGAAACGTATTAGGTTCGGCGCTCACCGTTCATGGTAAACACAAATGAATACGAAACAATGGATAAAAAAAAATAAAGAGAAAGAAACAGATTGTATTTCACAGAATTAATTTACATCCGGGATAACATAATAAAATACCTCTTGTGTGTATTATAGACGCTGAAACATTGCATTACATGCACGGTGCCCAGAGGCGGATCTAGGGGGGGGGGGACAACCCGACCCGATCCGACCCTAATAATATTAAAGTGCCGCCTTTCTAATTATTTTGTATTGGTTTTTATTAGGATGTCCTTTTTGGGGGGAGTTGGGTCCATGTGTCCTTTTCCTGTTGGTTCCACTTCTACCTCCGTAAAATCTGTTCTGGTTCCGCCGCTGATGTTGAGTGGTGGATTTGGTTAGTTTACGTCGAAAGCTATATTATGTGATGCAATTAGTGTTGGTTACTGCTTATTCACAATAGAATATCCTGTTTCAAGTTGAGTCCGAAACGAATAAAAGCAATCTATAAGAATTTTTTAATTTGTTGTTAGTTTAGATTAGACTAGATTGCATTAGTTTAATTTAGTTTGGTTTTTACGTTAATTTGATTTAGTTTAGTTTGGAATGGTTTAGTTTAGTTTAATTTAGGTAGTTTAGTTTAGTTTAGATTAGTTTAGATTAATTTTCTTTAGATTAGTTTGGATTCGATTCCATTAATTTAGGTTAGTTTAAGTTAGTTTAGTTTAGATTAGATTAGATTAGATTAGATTAGATTAGATTATTTTAGTTTAGTTTAGTTTAGTCTAGTCTAGATTAGATTAGTTTATATTAGTTTAGTTTAAATTAGATTATTTTATTTTATTTTAGTCTAGATTAGATTAGATTAGATTAGATTAGTTTATATTAGTTTAGTTTAAATTAGATTAGATTAGATTAGATTAGATTAGATTAGTTTAGTTTAGTTTAGTTTAGTTTAGTTTAGTTTAGTTTAGATAAGATTAGATTAGATTAGATTAGATTAGATTAGATTAGTTTAGTTTAATGTTTAGTGTTGGTTAATGCTTATTCACAATAGAATATTCTGTTTCAAGTTGAGTCCGAAACGAATAAAAGCAATCTATAAGAATTTTTTAATTTGTTGTTAGTTTAGATTAGACTAGATTGCATTAGTTTAATTTAGTTTGGTTTTTACGTTAATTTGATTAGATTAGATTAGATTAGTTTAGATTAGATTAGATTATTTTAGTTTAGTTTATTCTAGATTATATTAGATTAGATTAGATTAGTTTATATTAGTTTAGTTTAAATTAGATTAGATTAGTTTAAGATTAGATTAGATTAAGATTAGATTAAGATTAGTTTTGTTTAGGTTAGTTTACTTCACTTTACTTTTCGTTTATTTTGTTTCAGTGTAACACATAACGCGATTACGTTGTAACTTTTAAACGCATATGTGCGTACCCCAATCGCTATCTCTCTCTGTCTCTCTCTCTCTCTCTCTCTCTCTCTCTCTCTCTCTCTCTCTCTCTCTCTCTCTCTCTCTCTCTCTCTCTCTCTCTCTCTCTCTCTCTCTCTCTCTCTCTCGGTCAACCACTCACACTTATCCATCCGTTGCCCGTCGTTCTCTTTGTTTAAAATCCATGTCATTTTTGAGAATACTTGATAAAAGTAACATCATATTAAAAGATAACCTGTTTTCAATGGGTTTTGCGCAGTTGGTGGGTGTGTAGTAACTACTGCCGACTTGAAAAACTAGCCACCACTTGGTGCCGCCTATAATAGGAAATCCGACTCTTCTTTCTAATGCCTTTTAATCCCCGTGACCACTCGACAAGAGTCGACCAGGACCGGGTGTATATCTGTACCAATCATCAGAGCGACCGCTCTCCCTCTGACCTACTTTCAACCAATCACTTTTCTTAATAGATTTTAGTATTGGATGTCTCCCGATCTTGTATCTCACTTTGACACTTGACGTGTGAATCACATTGTCTGTTGTATGTCAAGTCGTGTTTTAATAATGGTTTGAAACACGACCCTGCTTTATGAGCATGTTAAACATGTATTTATAAATTATACATTTAAAGAAGGTAAAGTCGCTTGTAGATAAGTAATCTTTTTCGGAGATAGTTCTTTTTGTAGAATATTTAGCAGGAGACGTTGGGCGTCGGTACAAATATATGGTTTATAAAAACATTGATTGTTTAGAGATTTTCAGAGCTGTTCTTGAGTTCGTGTCAACATCATAGTAACGTGCCTAGTAAAACATGGGCTATGCATGTTAGCATGTCGATATGCCTGGATAAACTTTAACTTAATAAACATGTCGTTATATAGACCATTAGGAATGTTTGTTACATAGATATCTACTTTCAATGTCATTCCTGGAAATGTAATGCCGTCTTATAAATCAACTCGTATACAATTGTTAAAAACAAAGTAATTTTATAAACACATAGTTTAATCAACAGTTAGTAGCTGTGTCTCAGATACCATATAACATCCCATAGGCGACAATGTTAACGTTTGTCGTTAAAATACTACATGCAATATATCCACCAAACTATGACCCATAAACATCAGTACTACAACCCCTACCTCAGAGTATTAGCTGAAGAAAACTATACCTTTGATGGCTCATTTTCGGTATAACCGAGTGATTTTACAAGACAAAAAACTTCAGTACCTTTTTTTACAGATACCCCATATATGTTTCAACCACAATGCTACTTGACAGAGCGGTACAAGATGAAGTCCGAATGCATACCTGGTTTTTAGCCAAGATGAAACTAAATATTTGGACAACAAACACCGTTACACGTATCACCAATGGCAGGACTTGTCGTATTAACCGCTCTTTGATCGGTTTTACCCAGCCAGGTAGTATTTGGTTTAGTACTACCTAAAGACTGAGTACAAACCAACCGCTACTGTGTGGTCACCAGTCGTGCAACAGTGCTTAGACCAGGATGTTCTCTGGAAGACATCGTCCAA
The DNA here is from genome assembly GCA_016106625.1 of Dracogyra subfuscus. Taxonomy (NCBI): domain Eukaryota; kingdom Metazoa; phylum Mollusca; class Gastropoda; order Neomphalida; family Peltospiridae; genus Dracogyra; species Dracogyra subfuscus. The sequence continues at coordinate 4,138 of JAECMU010009173.1, read as the reverse complement.
TCTGTCCATCGCATTTGAGGATTTTAAACATGGAACATTGCTTTAAAACACTTATTTTTCATTACCACTGCCTTTCGTTAGTTTAACTGCGATTATTAATGCAAATAAAGATACATTGGGATGCAGTCAGCAACAGAAATCGTGTTTCCACTGTCGTCAGTTTGACAATAATCGGGGACCATGTTATTACACCCCGTCAGCTAACCACTGGGGTGTCCGACGCCGATATAACCGTACTTATAATGTGTTGAGTGCGTCGTTAAACAAAAAACAAAACAAAAAAACAAAAACAAAATGTTATTACAACACCTTTATTATCATGTAACCTCCACATCGCAGCCTTCTAGTCGCTAAACAATACAAAATTACAATAATTCAATTATATAAATATTCTACATATTGTATCCTGAACCATAAAGCGAACATAAATTCAAGAAGTTTGGAAATAAGGTATTGAAGTCGAGAACGCAGTTGTTTTGCATGTGTCCATATGCACGTGGTGTATAATTAAAGAGTATTACCTGCGTTTTGTAACAGCATAAAGAACCATCGAGATTTCACATTCATTAGAAAATGGATAGGTATATATACGAATTCTACGAGCCACAAAATATTTTAACATTGCATTTTGGAAGCCAGCAGTTGACGTTCTTCTTTAAGAGTTTAAACTGTTTAAAACGTACATAGATACCCCACCACCAACACCACACAAGATGTGAGCGTACGTACACACACACACACACACACACACACACACACACACACACACACAC
>JAECMU010009160.1:9942-21102 GCA_016106625.1 Dracogyra subfuscus | reverse complement strand
TGAATGCATGTATGGATGGATAAATGAGTGGATAGATGGATGGATGATTGCATGTATGATTTACCTGTATTTAAAATTTCCCAGATAATAAAGATGTCGTTCTTCAATAGTAGCCGCTTTCGGTTGAGTAAATGATGATAGACTTCAAAACAAGAACAAACAAAATTACAGCATTATACATACCACAGAAGATTTCACAATGCATATCTTTTAAAATAACGTACACACATAAAAACGACTTATATTTTTTCTCGCTTTTCTCATCTATCATTATTTGCAAAACATTCTAATTATTTTTTCTCACCACGAATAGTTCACGACACCAAGTCCGTGATAACTATATATTATTGAACATCGTATTATTAATGAATTTATGTCTAACTGTTAATGATTTGATTGCAAACAATAACTTTCAGAGAAATAAGCAATTTAAAGTCCATTACAGAAGAAAAAAACGCGTGGTTCTGTTTGATTGTTTTGTTGTTTTACTTTGCTTGGTTTGCCATTTAGTTTAACATGCAAAGTCTTTTCACAAGAAAGGACAAATGTCCTAATATTAATGTTGCATATCTTACCTAAGTGCTCCAAAACCAAAATCCATCTGCAAATAAAACAAAACATCACATAAAGGTGTGCATGTTTACATTCAAACACATAGCCAAAGGTTTTGTTTTATAGAATCATTAACGAGATCAACAAGTTTTTGATCACTGCTTTGGTGTTTAATTATTCGATTAGATACTAGTATATACGAGGAGAAGTCAAAACATTCGTGGAACTAAGTATTGAAAGATCTAATGTTTCTACATTACTTTTCAATATAATCATAATTGACTTCAGTTCATTTGGCTCAAGTACCCTTCAAACTACTGATGCCAACAAAATAGAATTCTTCTATTTGGTCCCTCAATCTCTAATTTTACAGCCTTCAGATTTCATCATCATCAAACCGGGTATCACGAAGGAAAGCGTCAAAATTCCACAGATAATAATTACCATACGCTTGTGAATTGAAGTACTATAATTTAATTATGCAATACACTGACGTTTATGCCATTATATGAAAACATTTATATAACAGAAATCGATACGGTGTCCTTTTACTTTATAAACTAGATATGAACTTACTGTTGATCGTTCTTGACGTCCAGGGGTCGATGAGCCCGAATAACGTCCATGTTGTTCAGTTTTAGACTTGTCTTTTAGGAGGGAATAAAATACAATAATTATAATATGTGTACAAGATTCTGTTACACTTCATAACAAAACAAAGATAATGACAATAGTAAAGACTCTCTATCTGGGTGTAGCAGAACACACAAGATAAATTATTTGTACACTTTCCTTAAAATCTGTGTGACTATTAAAAAGTTCCTAGAGAAAAAACATTCTAGTTTTGTCGTTTATTTGCAACTTTTCTCACTTTTCAAATACATTATCGTAGTGGCCAAATGGTGAAAGAAACAATGTATGATTTAAAAAAAAAATCGAAAACAAATCTTGTAAGACATAGTAGTTTGCTATCTTTTTTATTCAATTTTCAGTACCACGACTGGTATATCAAAGACCGTGGTATGTGTTATCCTGTCTCTGGGGTGGGGCATATAAAAGCTCCCTTGCTACTAACGGAAACATGTAGTGGGTTTCCTCTCTATGACTGTGTCAAAATGACCATATGTTTCACATCCAATAGGCGATGATTAAGAAATCAATGTGCTGTAGTGGTGTCGTTAAACAAAACAACCTTTATGTTCGTGTTCAGAGAGGCTAAACCAATACTCAAAACGTAATGACTACAAATATTAACATTTTCACTGTATACCTTTTATGTGCTGCTGGATAATATTCCTGATCTTAGATTCCATCGAAAAATCATTACGAATACAGATGGACACTCCCCCACAATCAGTTGTATACTTTCGATGGAAATAGAAGGAATTGAATGGTAACATGTTAACTGAAACTGTAGTCACTAAGCCAGCAGCCTCCAGTTTTTTCAACAGGTACAGACGGCGATTTCCGTCCACAACAAAATATTTTCCGCCATAGGTCATGACGTCCATTCGTGGAAGGCGATCTCCTGGATTTGGATATCTGAGTAAATCTCTCAAAGACGAGTCTAAAGTCCGTCCATCTCGAAATCTGTGTTGTATACTGTCTTGTGCATGTAACAGCTCTGACGGTAGAAAGACACGGGACATTGTGGCATATGTAGGCCTACATATACTTACAGTACCGAGTATTACAAACTAAATTTACTTGTCTCGCCAGAAGTTCCGTAGTCCTTGTTTGACTATTCTTTGACACTGTTTTGTTTTGCAGCACTTAAATATATCTTAAATCAAAACTAAAAGTTTGTCTTAGTTCTTGAATGTTCGATTACTAAACAGAAAGTGAAAGTAGTCGGTTTAACAAGTCAAAACGTGTTACCTAAATATAACAAATACTCGTTTTAAAAATTAATAATCAATTGCATTATTGAATAATGTAACTTTTTAAATTGTATTACATTTCTACTAAAATACTGATTTAAAAGAAATCTAAAATTTAATGCAAGGCTAAGCCCAAATGGAAATCCTGCACAGGGGAATTACCTGTAATTTCTGTAAACTACGTAGTACGGGATATTATAACGATCAATGAATGACAGCAAATATGTGTAATCATGCTATTTTTAGATAGATAAATTCCCGACTTTTATCTAAATATAGAGCATATTACGCCGTATTCTATGAACGAATTTATCCCACACAAACTTAAAGGGGCTTTCCTGAGTTTGCTACATTGTAAGATGTTTCGGTCTAATAAAATATTTCTACGATTAAACTTACATATTAAATATATTTTTCTTGTTTAGAATATCAATGTCTGTATATTTAATGTGTATCTGGTCGTCTTAATATTTGTAAGAAACCTAACCTGGATGTTGTCTTCAAATAATTTCGTACGTACGAAAAAAAACAACAAAAAAAACACACCAAAAAACTATTTTAGGAAATAAAATGAAATTTAACCTAGTACAAATATTACAATGATCAGAAACACATTAATATACTGCCACTAATAATTTATACAGAAAAATATATCTAATATTTAATTACAATCGTTAAAAAGTTAGTCGATAATATCTTAAAAATTGCAGCAAACTCAGGAATGTTCCTTTAAGCTGGTTCTGACTTGTATCTTGCGACCAATTTTGAAACGTTTTTATAATTATATTACATGTTTTTAAGGGTCCGTTGGTCCAAATCAATCCCCGTTAACGATAACGTTAACAATATCCAGGCAGTACACACATAGATAAGTTGTTGCATATTATGTTTTATTATATAACATTTAGTGAAATATCTGAAAATATCAGCGAAATAAAAGTGTTATCAGTCACTCAGTGACAATAACACATTTTAGAGTGAAAATTTCACTACTGCACTCTAAAACGTGCTATCGTCACTGTAGAATGTGTCATGTTCACTGTAAATAAGCCGGAATTATTTTGCCGGTGTAGGAGATATCTCTGGCACTATAATTTTTAATATCTTCAGCAATATTCTCCTAAGAAATATCGCTTCTTATAATCTTGATTGGTCAAATTTTAATCACTGAAATATAATTAAGCCAGTTATCAGTAGTGTCATGGAGTTACAATATTGTTGAACTAAATTTTTTCTGCGAAATAATTATTATTGTTAAAATCAGTATTTAACAAATAAACTACACCTTTAAAGCTATATTATATGTAAAGCAATATGTTAACGGACCGTGTGTTGTTGTCGTCATTCAAATAAATATGTGAGTTGTGTATTATTGCGCCCGTTAACATTCCATAGATTTCAAATAATTGTTTACAATTATAGCAAATGAAAAGAATGATAATATATGATACAAAGAATAGGCCCCTCGTGTTTTGTGATATCATAATTTATCATCACTCGCAAGCCTGGGATTTCATACTTTTATTAACTCATTGTGATAAATTATGATATCACAAGACACTCGGGAAGTGTCCTCTATTAATCTACTTTCAAAAACAAAAGTGTTACATGTCATTTGAAAAATTTAAATAATACATTTTTAATATATATAGCAACCATATTTTTGCAGACAATTGCAATAACATGTACTGGTGTTAACTTCCATAGAGATGTCTAAACAAGGTCTCATCAAAGGTCGTTTATGATACAGCGGGTGTGCTTTCAATCGTATATCACAAGTGACCGCTGTCGCTCACGGGGACACATTTAGTTTTTTATATACATTGCATATCAATTTTATATACTGTTGGCATAAATAATCAATGCCACATATTATTACCAATCAGAGCTTCATGAAAAGAATGACTGTTTGTTTTGTTTTGTTTTTTGTTTAACGACGCACTCAACACAGTATAAGTACGGTTATATCGGCGTCGGACATATGATTATATCAAGAAAAAACCCAAGTGGTTAGCTGACGGGGGAAAAGAATGAAAACAAAAATAACTATTTAATAACATTTCCAGACAGAACACACCGCGGTCTTTGGACACTGGTTGGAACGGGGGAAAACGATACCAAAGAGGGTTATCAAGCCTGCAACCTATCGCATCTCAGGCGAGCGCTCTACCACTGAACTAGCCCACATTATTCTCCTCACGATTTACGAAGACCTTCTTGTTAGTCATCTGGTCTAGTGACACTGTCCATGTCGGGGAGCAGGAGAGCTTGATTCACCATGTTGTTACGACGGTAGATGATACACGCTGCAGCCTTCATAGTCTCCTTCATAGAGATGCGTTGAATCGCAAGCTCCCTTTCAAATCGAGAGTACAGCGACACGTCTGTCTTCATCTCTGGAAAAAACCTGGAATGTGGCTTTTACCAATAAGTTCAACCGGCCTCGGTGGAGTTGTGGTTAGGCCATCGGCCAACTGGCTGGTAGGTACCTGGTTCGGATCCCAGTCGAGGCATGGGAGTTTTAATCCAGAAACCGACTCCAAATCCTAAGTGAGTGCTCCGCAAGGCTCAATGAGTAGGTGTAAACCAGTTTCACCGACCAGTGATCCATAACTGGTTCAACAAAGGCCATGGTTTGTGCTATCCTGCCTGTGGGAAGCACAAATAAAAGATCCCATGCTACTAATCAGAAAGAGTAGCCCATGCAGTGACAACAGCGGGTTTCCTCTCAAAATATGTGTGGTCCTTAACCATATGCCTGAAGCTATATAACCGTAAATAAAATGTGTTGAGTGCGTCGTAAACCAACACATTTCTTCTTTACCAATGAGTTCTCTCTAGCCCTAGTTTTAATTTAGTAAATTCGTCTGGGCATGACAGTCCTCTGTGTGGTGGTCCAAGAAGGATAAAATCTCTAGTAAACGAGCTCTGTCCTCACATAGACGAGGCACTAAATAAAGATTCCTGGAATTTTGCCATATGTCGACTCTGCATTGTGCAAAGATACGGCCTAGATTTTCTTAGCGCTATAATATCGTAAGACTGCTATAGGCTATGGCATACGTCGTTGTAACGTCACAGCTTACGACGGTTTTACGATATCGTAGCGCTAAGACAGCTTCGAAAATCTGTAGCCTGATCACGTAGTACGATTTTGTTGTTCCGATTTACACCGTAAATATTTGATTGTGCTCCTCGAGCTTTTGCATTTGAGCTTTGACACGGAACTCTCTCTCTCTCTCTCTCTCTCTCTCTCTCTCTCTCTCTCTCTCTCTCTCTCTCTCTCTCTCTCTCTCTCTCTCTGATTTGGTAGTGTTACCTTAACATTTACCATGAGTTACCTAAATACAACATCTAATTTCCATTAGTAATCGAATACATGTACTAAATACTGACTAATAATAGTTTTTCTGTCTTTCAAAACCAAACTATAAAGTAAGCCGAAAGGAAAATGCTACGAAATGTTTTACATTGAAGTTACGTTTAATTTTAACATTCCATGAAAGTAATCTTAGCTTTAATGTTAGTTTAAAAAAATTTATTTTCTAAAGGTTTTGTTTACTTCTTTTAAATAATAAAAGCAACAGATAAATGTTTTTCTAAAGTTTTTGTTTACTTCTTTTAAATAATAAGCAACAGATAAATGTTATACTAAAATATATTTATTGATCGTATTAATACAAAGGGTCCTCTACAAAGAGTTATTAATTAAATATTGTTAGTCGTGCTATTATTAGGTGAATTAACGTGTGCGTATTTAAAGGCGAATTTATCACACAAACTATCACCATCTGCCACCAATTCTTGGACTGCTGGTGCTCCCTTGCACCTGCCAGTGCAGGTGTCCTCTCTTCTACCCCCCCCCCCCCCACACCCCACCCCTCACATGTTTCCTGTCCTAGACAGAGAGACCCGGCCAAGGCTTGTCCCTATGCCCAGGATAGGCGTGCGCTACAACAACTTTCTCTGAACGTGCACGTAAGACCTTTTATACTTAGACTTTAGACTTAGACACAAACCTTCGTTTAATTTTCAACATGATTTTGTGATTATATCCCAGGAAGCATAGTCTCGAGACACCCATACTTACACCCGATGCCGACCGCGTTGCTGTGGTATAGGACATACACATCATGGACAGTAATACAAAACAAATCACTGGAGAAAAGTGAGGGGAAATGTATTCAAGGAAGCAGACACAATGGTATATATATAATACTGCGTCAAGACTCCCTAGGTCCTGCCTCTCTTCAAACAGCTTCAGAGGTTGCAAATGTGACACTACTCTGATTTCTGTAGAGAAAGTAAATGGACAGCCTGGTGGTGTGCATGGAACCCTATGTGTTTACCTATATGGCGCTTAATCCATACAGCAAAGCAGGTTCAGATGAGCCACACCTCCACCTACTAAAACGCTTTACAGTTATTTTGTGTGACAAGCTGAGCAACCTGGAACATATTGTTGAAACAAGGGCGATGGTATCTCCACCAGTTGGGGAAGACATTGGGCACAAGTTGGAATACAACTCAACCGTGAATAGAGTTAACAAAATGCACCCACTCTTGAGGGATGAAGTTGGACTTTTGATAAAGACAGTAAGTCATAGGTTTCTGTGTGGTATACTCTACTTGTGGTATCCAGGGTGTTGTTCCATTACGTCTACTTCCTGACTGGTCGAAGTGCCACTTGGTCTTAAAGATACAACTATAACATTACTTGCCTAATAATGGACAATTCGAGTTCATATACAGTCTTTACTTGGGACGCTTGGGTGCTGAAAACTTACATGACTATGCTTCTACATGTATTCGTTTGGACCTGTTTAGTAATAATATTAAATTCATGAGATAAAATATTCAATTGCATTTACCAATATCGACTGAGATGTATCCAATTTGTTTTACATTAGTTTAAAATGTCTTCGATCTGCTTTGTAACATTACATGAGGTATATTCGAGTACTATAATATATATATTAACTCATATTAAATATTCACGTTCAAACTATTCCTTAAGCATTATTCACTAAAATGACAATTGAAATGTTATATTTTAAAATAATTTCATGTTATGTATTGTGTTTGCTATTCTGTTAATATAAAATTAATGAAATGAAATGTGGACTGGTCCAAATGGAGATAATGATCAGATAATTAGCAAATCTTTATTTTAACCAAATGCTATTTTGATCAAATGGATAACCACTAACAACTAACTCTGTGTTCTGAACAGACTGCCCATATAGGTTAGGTGTTTGTCTAGGGCAGCGTGTTTGTACTTTAATTGGATATAAGCACGAAAATAAGTTGAAATGAATGAATGGATGGCCAAATAAAAATAAATCTTTAAGTGTGGTTGCAAGTCTGAGGGAATGAGGCAACACATGTGTATGCACGGGCGTGCACTGAAATGCATATGCAATATGTTAATGTGAGAATTAAAGGTTCAATAGGTTCAGTGGCGTATAAAATCAATAAAGCTTATTCAGTGATATATTGTAATTCGTAATCGGATTACTCTATGACGTGACTTCAACATATTCTCCATTGTCAGCGAAAGTCCTCGTGTATAAATTGGTTATCTTGAACTTTGTATATCTAGAACACAACACAAAAGCGAGAAGCTTGTAACACACAGTATAGATTTCATCAATAATTTGTCTCTATAGTTCGTTCCTTTTATGAAAATGAATCTGGTGATATTTTGAATAATGTAAGTGCATTCTTTTCCCCATAACATATACGGTTAGACCAAAAATGTGCGATCCTAGGTGACATGGGTGGTGAGATATTGGTACTATTAGGTTTTTACATGGCAATCCAAGATGGCCACTATAATGCAATGGGTAATATGTGGACTATGCTTTTATCCATTTTGATGACGTAATTCGAGAAGGTCCTCCACCAAGGAATTCTGGGTAACTTTCACTTGTGAGATAGTTACGACTTATACTATCAGGGCTAGCCCTGGGTTGCTATTTTTGTTCGCCAAAAAATTCGCCAATCTCCAATTTCTTTCGCCAATCTAAATATATATTCGCCAGTAACATATTTACATTTCAGTCAAAATATTTTGTTTTTAATCTCGTTCATTATGACAATATAGTATATGCTACCATGTACTTATTATTTAGTTTACCGTTACGTCTTGTAATCTAATAATGAAATCAGAGGAGATTCATAGCATCTCAGTAACTAATAACTCAAGAATAATATACTTTCTTTCATTTATTAATAATTGTTATTAAACACATTTTATAAATAACAAAACATAAATATAAACAAAATCAGAGAGAAGAGAACCTGGTAGCTAAACCAGTTGTTAAAAGACATGTTTAATTCCAGATATTCAGGACGACAAACCTAATGGAAATATTTGTCTGGAATTTTCTGGTATTTTAATTCTTAAGCGTGCGAACGCCCCTTTCAAAGCAATAGTTTAAAGCACGCGAAAACGCCATTTTCAAAAATATAAAAATAATTTAAACAGCGCCATGTTTGACATATTTAAAAAATAATAACAACCAAAGAGATACATAATAATAAAAGTATAAATATATCCACATAAGTGGCAGAATATTTCTACTTTCTTTTTAAGCATAGCCCTACTTTATGGCTTGTCTAGTAAAACATGCTAAATATATTCACCAGTGTAAATAAAGTTACTATACCTAGTACAGCAATTAACAGCATTACCACGCACACGCGCGCGCGCGCGCACACACACACACACACACGGACAGACCAAACATAAAAAATCATCACCAAAAACCCACCATATTTCATCAGTGTGGTCGAACTAATTTGTGGTAAATGAATCTGGGATAAAACGTTTGGTACCCATATTAAGACTGGCTATCGTCCTGCATTACGCTTACATTACTATTAGAGTAGCACTTTTCGCGGCAAAATGTAACAATGGTTTGTAAAAATAGTTTAACTTACTTGGATAAAATAAGATGATGATGATAACTAGTTTAACGTGCCCATATACCACTAAGATTTCGAACACGTCCATCCCGAGTCCGACCTTCGATAAGATCGGTGGCCTGACTCGGGATGGGGGAGGGGGGGGAGGGGGGGGGGTTAGAGTTAGAAATGGGCAGAATTTTGAAAATAGCAATTAGTAAAAGAAATAATAGAATTTTAAAAAAGAAAGAGAAACGTTACAAGCCGAAAATAAAAATAATTGACTGCTCGGCAGAATATTTATATAATTTGGAGCATTTTAGAAGGACAGTCCCAAAATAAATAAGAAAAAGAAGAGTGGATCGGACTATTTAATATAAAAAAAAGTAATTTCGACATAAACGTTTGAACGAAGGTCTAAATGTTTAAAGTCCTATCGATATGTCCACGTGAGTGGCCTCGTTAAGGCCGTTATAAAATAAGATCGGCAGGTATATTAATAATTAATATTAATGGCATGAATGTGTTACAGATTACTGGTAGCCAAATAGTATTAAATGTTAGTGAAATGTTGCATGTGAAAGCATACGAAAAAAACTAAGAAAATAATTGTGTATCCGTTTCTTTTGTTTTCGTACGATCGCAAGTGTACCGTTATATGTTCAGGATTTTACACACCGTGGCGATGTTGCATACATCGCCATAGAAATGTTTTATTTAACGAGGCACTCAACACATATTATTTACGGTTATATGGCGTCAAACATATGGTTAAGGACCACACAGATAATGAGAGGAAACCCACTGTCGCCACTTCATGGACTACTCTTTTCGACTAGCAGCAAGAGATATTTTATCCCCACAGACAGGATAGCACATACCACGGCCTTTGATATACTAGTCGTGGTGCACTGGATGGAACGAGAAATAGCCCAATGGGGCATCGCCATAGAACCGATGTCTGTCCCTTAGTAATTACTATATGATATTTGAAATGTCTTTAAAATGAATACATAGACTGCATAACAAGTAAGACAAATTTCATACATGGATTCACTTTACTCGATTGTCAAAAACATTTTTATTGTTCGGCTGTTGACAAATACAGCCAACAGACAAACGTCTTAGTAATAGCACGAAACAGTCGATAATACAAAATGCAAAATGCAGAATGCAAAATGATAAAGTCTGTTTAATAAACTCAGGATTTAAAACTATATAGAAAATGTAAAATATATACAGAAATAGTTGCGTCCAAAAACAAAAATAATGATAGCACATTTGGAAAAAATTCCCGATATTTGGTATTAATTCCGGAATTCCGAATATGGGTTAAAAATTCCGGATTTTTCAGAAAATTCCAGAAAGTTGGTCGCCCTGAATGTTAAATCAACACAAAACAACGTTCACTGAAAAGAAGTACTGGGGGTTTTCTCGTTTTTGTTTTAAATACAAAAAAAAAACAGTCAAAGGAAACAGGAAACATATGCTTTGAATGATCAAACCTTATAAAATAATGGAATAATTAATTAACAGCTGTAGTCTTGCCTTTCAATATTATAAGATCATTTACTAAGGCAAAATACAAAGACACCTACAGTTGCAATAAACCTGTGTGTTCACACGATCACCAGTCATCGTCAGCGACCTTCATACAACATGTAAGTCTGTGCCCATATTTTCATCACAAACGAGCGGAAGAGAACCAACCCGTGCATTTAGCCCATTTATTAATCAAATGCATAATATGTATATGCTGTCACGTTTTTTTCAAACAATTTCATAATAAACAGAGAAAATTATAACTCTAACGGCCCCC
>JAECMU010009158.1:0-23044 GCA_016106625.1 Dracogyra subfuscus | reverse complement strand
TTTTTTTTTTTTTTTTTTTTTTTTTTTTTTTTTATAATTATTATTATTATTTATTTATTTTACAAATAATAGGATTGATTATGTACCCAGATAGTTCTACTTTTATGAAATCTATGCTTTAATAATGGTGAAAAATTGTTTAGGGGTTATATTATCTTACCAGTGCCATATTTTATGCTTTAAAATAATTACTTCAGCTAGTTCTCTCTCTCTCTCTCTCTCTCTCTCTCTCTCTCTCTCTCTCTCTCTCTCTCTCTCTCTCTCTCTCTCTCTCTCTCTCTCCACTACACACACACACACACACACAATTATAATATCAACGAATCAATGAAAATAGCTTATATAATTTTTAATCTTCCTAAAAGGGTAGACTACAAATGCGAAATATTCGTTGACAGAAGTATTTTTTATTGATAAGAATAATGCAATGTTTTTAATTTCCAGTTTGTGGCAAGTATAAATAATTAAAAATTCCATGTAATTAAAAGTACTATTTTCCGTAAGGCAATTTTTTGAACATACATAAACATCCTCTATCTTCAAATTTTCTCAGTGAATTTTACACACCTGCTGCAATTAATATTGTAAACTACTACTATTGAAATAAACACAAGACAATTAGATTACCTCTACGTCAATCTATTTTTATGAATGTCCGAATGAGTCCCCTATCCTTGTTTTATGTGCACTGCATACGATTATATTGGGTCAGGATTAAACAACGTACAAGTGCATATTACCTCTTAAAATAATGTATATTTTACATGAAATGTAAAATGAACATTGTTTTGGATAATACTAATAATAAACAAACAAAAAAGTATCGAATGACTGTCAAATTTACTCCCACCCTATCAGTGTACAAATAGTGACTATGTTTGCACTGGGCTATATGGTGTATATATGACAATCTGGTTAAAATGTATGTTAATTGTGTTATTTTTTACGTGTGTTATTAATATGGAATTTATGAACCATTACACATCGTTTCCAGTTGTTTGGAGTTGTTTTTCTTGAATATTGGTCATTCACAAGTTAACTGGATGTTCTGCGTTAAAATACATACCGCATCAAAAAGGTAAAAAATAGGTAAAAATATTACAGTATGCACATGTAAGCTAAAACTAGAAATAAAAATCCCACTATATATTGAATTTAATGTTTATACTTTAATGATATATATACATTATGCTATGTCTCTGTAAATAATAACAAGAAGAACATTGTTATTTTTACACTATGCTAGATTATTGCTTATTTGCGTCAAGTGCTCTATCCTGCTGTCATACATACCAAATTTAGGTAAATGTCAATAAGCACTTCATCAGTTGCTGGGAGAGCCATTGCTGCTTTCTTCGCACCAATATGGAGACGATGAAGAGTACACCCTAATAGATGCACACATAGTTGTCTTTCTCTTACAAATGCAAATACACCCTTGTCATGACAGACACATTGTCACAGCCCAAAGAGAGGCAGTTTCTCCCTGGAGTATTATGCACATTCAGCTCCTTGTCCATTAGGTTAAATATATTCTCTTCTGTGGACGCTTCAGAACAAATGGATATAGATAAGAGTTCTGAATTTACCAGACCTTATACTTCGTCCAATGTCCTTACAACAAGTGGGTATTGCTGACTGGTCTCACCATTGCTTCTAATGGTTGATATGGAGAAAGGCCCAACTCTATTTCGATCAGTAAGTGATGTTTGAGTAGTCTTAGCAAGTTTATTCAGCATAGCCACACTTCATACCTGAAAACAAGTTAAATGTAATGTTGAGATTTTAATAATCTGAGGATGCTAGTATACCAGAAATCTAGCGGTCCTTTAAAAAGCTAATGGAAATATTTATTAGGCACACCAACAAACTCTCTTTAGATGTTGAAGAGACTATCAAATAAATGCTAAAATAAAAAATGCAGTTTAGGTTTGTTACTTATATAAAAAAAATCTAATATGAGTAATTTAAATGAGGAATTTTTTTTAAAATCGCACAAATGATAAAAATAACACATTAGTAAAATTTTGAAAGACATTTGGCCACATTTCAAATATCTATTAAGTCATGAATTTGAAATGCTGCAGAGAATGCCAATACCAAATGTCCACACTATCCAAATAAAACTAAAAATACATATCTGAAAAGTTAAACTTCAATTTTAACACAGAACAAGTATATTTGACTATATTACTAGACTGCCTCAGAGGATCAGTGTACCAAATTTAAAAACTACCCAGTCAAGTGTCTAGAATAAGACAAGGGAAACCTATGAACTATCAATAAAACCATGCCCACGAATGCCATACAGAAAATGTATTAAACAAGTTCTAAGCATATTAGCCTAGAGAGCTCCATTATTTCATTTTCATTTCTGTCGCCAATAGACGATAATTTATTAATTTGTAAAGGCCACCTTACAATATCCATGTTTCAAGTTTAAAACATTATCCAGTAAAAAATATCTTTGCTGCTATAGTAGAAGGAAACGTAACTCGTCACTGAACCATACTCGTCATCAGTTTCCCAAGCTCCACCCTTGTACATTCGTGCACCAGCGAACAGGTAAATGTTGGTGTTTATGTCGCAGGACGTAAACCAGCTTCTCAAAGTCGATTCCGAAAGGTTTGTGCAGACACCCTTCTCAAACCAGGTATGCGTCCAGCAGTGTTCGTTGCTGTGGTAGTTCGGTGATGCCAGTGCAGAACCAGGATGTAGCGATCTTGTGCTGCAGTTGTTATGCGAGGTCTTCCACTTCTGGGCCAGTCTTGAGCTGATTGAAACTGCTGGTACCTGTCCCAGAGATGTGAAATGGTGCTCTGATGGACGTTCGTGTGACGTGTGATTGTTGACTGCGATTCATCTAACCGTAGGCAACCTATTGCAATATTTTGATTCGGCAAACTTAGTCTTGGCATCTTGTAACTCATCTACGTCGAAATGGAAATCAAGCATCATTGTGAGCACTGCTGTTTTAAATACCCATCACTACCACAATCTTTTCCCCAAGTTTCATGTGCATTCGCCAAAATCTGACCATTCCACGCCGATTTCCTGCAATTGTCGCAAAACGTGCCACAACGTGTGTTAAATTTGTTTTAGAGTGCATTTGGACATGCTGTCCCATTCCAGGAATATTAGGAAACATGGTCATTCATCAACATTATACAGAAAAAACCCACACGATACGTTGTAAAATCAAACACGTTTTCTTCTTTCACAATTACATATGCGTTTCATTTTTGACAGTATAATTCAGAATCTTAATGACTCAGTAGTATACATGATAATTCACACAAAGCCAACAATTTACCAAGTATAGTACTATTTATGTTACGTCACACAGTACAAAGTGTTATAACTATATCATCAAAACTCTAGGAGAAAATACTTTAACATTTTCACTGTTACTGTTTAAATATGAAATATTTAATAAAAGTCAGAACTATGTAATATCACACTAATGGATACTGCCCAGAGAATCACAGTACCAAGTTTCAGAATTATCCTGATCAAAACTCTTAATAGAAGAGAAACTTTCAAATTTTCAGTCTAAATATTTTAATATTAAAATTAACAAACATATTAGTTTGTGAACCTGATAATAAATATACAGAGTTTCAAAAGTATCCAATCAAAACTATGAGAAAACTAAAATACATCTCTGAAAAGTTAAACTTCAATTTTAATAATTTATTAAGCATTTAAAACAGAAAAAGTATATTTGACTATATTAGTAGACTGCCTCAGAGGATCAGTGTACCAAATTTAAAAATTACCCAGTCAAGTGTCTAGAATAAGACAAGGGAAACCTATGAACTATCAATAAAATCATGCTCACGAATGCCATACAGAAATTAAAATTAAAATTAACAAAAATATTAGTTTGTGAACCTGATAATAAATATACTGAGTTTCAAAAGTATTCAATCAAAACTATAAGAAAATAATTTCAAATGTTCAATGTTGTCTATATTTAAGATTTTTTAATTTTAATTTTTTAAAGTTCACGATTTCAAAATTTTCTGAATATCTTTCTGTTACAGGAAACATGTCACATGACCTACATTTGGCACCAACCATGTACAATTAATTATAAATTGAATCACCTAAAAAAAAAAAAAAAAAAAAAAAAAAAAAAAAAAAAAAAATCCATTACAAAAAAAAGTAATTACTTACAATATCTCTGTAAAGAAACAGATACGAGCTCTTAGCGAAAATTGCCGATCTTTAATGACCAGGGCAATCACAGGTCCGTAACGTCAGAGACGAGTAGCTGGATCTGTGGTCTTACACTTCAAAGCATTAGACCGTACCACTCATAAAGAATCTGAGACTTGCACAGCCTATAAAAACAATGAGTGGTCGTTCACAAAAGGTTTTGTCGTATGAATTTGCGCCGTTAGTAAATGAAGAAAGATACACATTTACTTACCACGGTGATACTGAAGAAAAAACGGATAGCGAGTCGGAGGGTAGGGAAACCGATGGTGCCAGATCAGACCGGTCGACCAATTTATAGCCCGGAGCCCGAAAGTAACCCGGAGACAAAATCAACAACCGGTAGCTAATGCCGAGGTGTATACTATTCATATTTAGCATAAAGATACACCTCGGTATGATGTATTTAAATATGTAAAACATATAAATGTAGGACAAACATTTTATTTTATTTTGTTTAGAAAATATCGCATTTTTTATGTTCGCACAATGTAAAGAAACGCTCTAATTTACAAGGCGCTTCGCTTTCATTAACCTGACTTGTAAAACAACATAAATGACTTGATAGTATAATAAACTATTTAACTAAATATATTTTAACTCAAAGCTATGGGTTGGGTGCGTTAGAGTGAAAACGACCACTCACGATACCCAAGTGATAATTGGTCAGTTTTGAAATTTTAGATGGAAACGTTTACTTAATCAAGGGTTTTACAGAATTATTTACAGTAATGAAGCAGGGCGGTTGATAATGCCATTAACATTGTACTATAGTCGCTACAGGTTACGCTGCAATACCCTGTGATCTTAAAAAAACTGGTAGGTAGTTTTGTACGTAAGTATAGACTGGTAATCACTTACCTGGGCGATACCTTGCAATATACACCTATCAACCACGGAAAGAACGGACCAGTTAACTAAAACAACACTCCGATTCTCAAGTCGGACCGTGGACGAAACATAATAATTATTTCGACACTGACAGTAGTGGTTTATTTTGTATTGAACTTCGTGTTACTGGGGGATTTACAAACATTAAATTATTTTTGTTTTCCACACGTTAAAAAAACAACAAAAAAAACAACAAAAAAACCAACAAAAAAACACCAAACAACAACAACAACATATTTAATACATTGTACTGAAATATATCCTCGTGCAAATTCCATGTTTCTATATGCCATATTTAATTACTTATTGACGTTTCCTTCTTCGGACGGTGAATAGGCCTACTGATTTTGTTATGTAGGGTTTCTAAAAAAACCACCAAAACAATATTAATTCCTACATTTTTTTAACATATAAATACATCATGCTTAGGTATATCTTTGTGCCAAATATATATAATGTACACCTCGGCATTCGCAACCGAGTAGGCTACTGTTTTTGTCTCGATCTGTAGGGCTACTAGTGTCCAATCTTTTCTTTTGCGATCAAATACACGCGTCTTTCTTCAGATACAATCCTTTGAAAAACCGTAAAAAGACGATCCCGATCGTTTAAACTGTTTACTTTTACATCCAAAGGCTGCGCAGTACCACATTGTTGGACTGAAAAGATCGTAAGTCCCTTACTCCATATATAAACAGTTAACAACAATGGAAGAGTATAGCTGCTCTGACGTCACTTCCGGGTTTTTCCGAACGCTCACGAATAAATATGCATAAATCGTACTTTGATACTGATCAGCGTAATTTCTTCGTTTTAAACTAACTACACGTATTTTATTGTTATAAACTTATTTGTATATTATTTTAATATCATTTTTCTTTTAAAAGTAGCTATAATATGCTTTCGTGACATGTTTCCTTTAAAGTCTGAACCAAATTGTTAACAACTACGATAAATTACTCTGAGTCTCATATCTTTAATTACCGTTAGATTTCCCCTACATTTAGTCCAGACACAAGTGAAAAATAACTTTACAGTGATACAGATTCCACATATATGAGACTGTAATGATGTCCAATATCAACTTCAGTGATATTCCAAAGGAAAAAATACATGCAGGTTTTTGCCATCTGCCATTTTGCTTGTTTATGGAATATTCTTCAAGAGGGTTGGATCGATATGACGTAATCTAACGATGTCATGACATGTGCTAAGATATAACGCACTCATCATGACATCATATTAATTACATCACATACACAAATAGTCTGCTGTTTGACTGATTATTTCATGGCAGACAGCTATGAAGTGGCAACTATTTGACTGAAGTGACGGGGAGAGCATGTAGTTTGTAAACATGTGTAGCTTGTCGACATTGACGACTTGTTTGTGGTAATTCTGACCCATGCAAAAAGTAGTGTTTTTTGTGTAAAATGGGTGTACTCTGGCCTGGTTTAGACGGTGTGTTTGTTTAAACCAATATGCTGGGAGAAAGAGCTGCACAACAGGTGGTGTCTATTTAAGGATATGTGTCCCCAAGGCAGGCAAAGGTACATACAAAATTCCACGGGCCTGCTGATATTAATAAAAATGTTATAGCCACTAAGGTTACATAAAAACATATAGCAAAATTAATTGTGGCCTGAGGCCAGCCCTGTTAAACAACTAGTTCTTGTGTTATGTTACGTTCTCTATAAATGGGGTGGCTAAACAGAAAGAAAGGGCCAGTTTATACATTATTAATTCTGGCAAATTTCATATTAGTTTGCACAACTGGTTCTTATTTTATGTTACACATTCTGCTAAGCGGGCAGCATAGCCCAGTGGTACAGTGCCCGCTTGATGCGCGGTCGGTCTAGGATCGATCCCCGTCAGCTAACCACTGGTTTTTTTTCTCGACATAACCATATGTCCGACGCCGATATAACCGTATTTATAATGTGTTCAGTGCATCGTTAAAAAAAAACATTCTGCAAATAGGATGGCTAAACAAAAACAAAGGAACAGTTTATACATTATTAATTCCTGCAAATATTTTACGTCTTTTGTCAGAATTGGAAGATAGTTTGCACCCACCCCACCAAAAAACCACCCCAAAACAACAAAAAACCACCAAAAAACCCAAACAAAACAAATAAAAACAAACATAAACAAAACAAAAAACAAACAAATACAAAATTGCTTTAAATTTTCTGAATTTATCATTACAGTATGGAATATGAATTTCAAACAGTTTTGTCAGCATTGTTTGTTTGCTTGTTGTTGTTGTTTGTTTTGGGGTTTTTTAACGACACACTCAACACATTATAAATATGGTTATATCGGCGTTGGACATATGGTTATGTCGAGAGAAAAAAAACAGTGGTTAGCTTACGGGGATCGATCCTAGACCAACCGCAGATCACGCGGGCACTGTACCACTGGGCTATGCTGCCCGCTCAGCATTGTTTGGTTATAACATGAATATACTAATATTGTCTATTTCAGGTCTTTTGCCGAATTGTTAATGGTGGCAATGGATGTATCTGGGTTTTCTGACACAAATACAGAACTTGATGCATTCTGGTTAATGTTGCAAAACAGGCAGTTCTGGGGAAAACTAATGGTAATGCATGGTGAATTTTCCAAAAGAGTGAAGGAAAATGACATCTTCATCAAAGCTCAGGAATTGCTTGAATCGTTTGCAGAACAATTGATTTCACAAACGCTCAACTGTATGGATGTGAAGGAATTGTTGATGTACGAGGAGAAGGAAGGAATTGACTGCATTGTTGATTTGTTATCTTTGCCTAATCAGAGACAAACTAAGGTTAAAACTGCGTGGCAGTTGTCAAAAGACCAAATCAGTGAAGTAACAAAATGTCTTACAGAAGCTTCCAGCATTGTGGAGCAGTTAGATCGAGGAGTTGTACTAGGTTTACTTCCTAATATACCAGACATAAAATGGGCAAAAATGTATATTGAAAGGAAAAGAGAAAGTTTTTTAAGTGCAAATATTCCTTTATTTGAACTTAAAACATTTATGTCACCTTTAAATGACACAGTTTTCAGTGAAAGAATTGGTGAGCTATTAACCTCTGAAGTATTTTTATCAGTTAGTCGGAATCTTGTGAACACAGCATTACAAAACACTACACAGGATTTAGAATCAATCTGCCCGGAAGAATTTTTGTCAAACCTCTTTGAAGACATCCATGATACTAGCGAAGAGTATAATCCTCAGAACAGTCAGTTTCCTATTTCAATTTTATCAGTCCTCAAAGTTTTGAATTGTGAGGGCGTAGGTAAATATAAAGATGTCTGGTTGCCTTTATTCAAAGACGAAGTTAGTCATATTTCTGAAGTGAAACAAGTTATTGAAACTGCTAATCTTGAACCTGAAATAGAATGTGCAGAAACAATACTGGATTCAAAATTACCAGCATTGGTTACACAAGCACTGCTCATGTTTCGAGAGTATGATGTATATAAAAACAAAGTGCAAATTGTTAGACAGGTTTTGAATGTTTTGAATATTGATGAAAGTTTTGATATAAAGTTTCATCAAGCAATAGATTCATTCTATTCACTGAAAAACCGTAAATCGCAAGGACTTACCTTGAAACAGCTGAATGAAACCAAAGAGCAACTTTCTCTTATTGACGAGATTATTGACAACAATTTTTTGGATGTTTTGAAAGAATTGAGTAAATCATCACCTTTGGTTGTGTTTCTTGATGAAACTATACAAGAAGATCTACACCAGCTTATTGATTCAGTGGAAGAGCATTCAGAACAGTTTTTAATAGAATCAACCATTCCAGCTCTCATGGATGTCAGGAGATTTCTCAGTCCTATTCTGAAAGCAAGAGGTGTCTTTCATGAAATACATGCTGTCTTTAGGACACTGAAAAAGACCATGTCTGCAAATAATATTAGCAATTTGGCAACAAAACTTGTCACATGTCGATCAAATATCCATGCTTTAAGATCTTTTTATAAGTATGTTTCTAATAAAGATCAACTTGTGGAAGACATTGTTGCAAAAGCAATTGGTCAGAAAGGATCAAAATTTATTATCGAACTGAATGAAAATGGTACTTGTGAATTAAGACTGAAGTACAAAAGTCAGGGTCTGAGAAAGATTGAGTCCAGAGCTGATCTAGAAGACCTACGTAGCCGTGCACTTCTACTTATGAATACTGAAACGGATAGAAACAAAAGTAGTAAGCGAATGGCAAAGTTAAACGAAGATTTGAAGCAGTTTGTTGGTGTCGTGGACGATGCTACATGTGTGGCGAATTGTTTAGAAGAACTTGCACAGTATGGTCATCCCAAGTATGTTTCTAGAAAACGAAAAGCATGTCTTACTATAGAACAGTTAAAGAGCACAATAGAAAACCTACAAACGCTCTTTGAAGAATGGACAAAGATTTTGGATGAAAATCGTAATAAGTATTACTGGCTAAATTGCTTTTTTCCTGAACAGTTGTTCAAAATTAAAAGGTGCTTGAAAGATGGATCATATTCTGAAGAAGTTGCTACACTATTTGAATATGGAGCCTGTGGTACAGGATGTCTTGACAAAGTGAGAACTGTTTGTCATACAATAATGGAGGAAGATTTAAGTAATGCAGACTCTCTACACATATTTGGAGAAACACTTCAAGATGCTTTGAAAGATGTTCAGTTTACATCAAAGAGTTTCAAACATGAAAAGCTGTGGAACAACACAGATGTTGTGCAAGAAGGTCAGTTATTTGTTGCTGCCTTAGATGAAAACAGCAAACTAGTTATCCCAACAGTTTTAGCAATATACAGAAACACAACTGGATTTCTTCCAATGGCTCACCAGATCTTGTTTTGCCAGTGTGAAACAAAGTGGGAACATCTTTATCTTCTTTTGCAGAGATGCCTTCTTTCACAGGCACTAGGTGGTCAGAAACAACTATTTTGTATTGTTGGAGTTGAAAAATTAATCAATGAAGTACAGTTTAAACTTGTTGATGAATTAAAGAAAATGTCACAGAAAAAAATAACCCACCTAGCTGTTATTTGCCAAGGGAGTATCCATCATCCATTTTTACACCATTTTAGTTCATGTGTACATCATGTTCACCCAATGACAACAAGTGCTATTGAATCATATTTCAGGCAACTGTGGCCAAATGTTGTGACCATTACATCTGATCTTCCAGGTCAAGGGAAAACCGAATTAGTTCATGATATGGCATTTGGCAAAGATATGGATGTATGTTCTTTTCACATCAGTGGAGACATTAATACAAATGACTTGATAGATAGACTGTCAAAGTTAAAGCTTCTGTCGTATCATGTGTTACATATTGATATTGGAATGGTTTCAAAACCCAGTGATCTGGATCTTCTTCTGTTTCAGTTGATCATTCTGGGATTTCTTGTTGATGGATCTTCACTCTATAAGTTACCAACACAGCACATTAGCATTGAAATAGCCAATTCAATTAACGATGTCCTTCGAAATTCATTGCAAACAACAATGTACTTCTTTCGTAAGCATTTGAAGTGGGAACATTTCACAAATTTCAAGATTAGAAAGGAAATTTGTAGCCCTGTTCAAGTTGTGTGTTGCTACTTAAATTTAAAAGAACAGGGAAAGTTAGACAGTGATGACATGTATTTCAGTGGACAGAATATTGTCAGCAGCTTATCATCTCAGAAATGTCGATATTTGTTGACAAACTATTTCTCTTTGAGTAGTGATTTATCATTCTCAGTGGTAAACATTTTCCTTGGTGTTTTATCTGATCAGCTAAAGAAATTATCTTGCAGTCTATTTTTCCGCTCATCCAATCTTTTCATAATGCTGGGGGAAAAAGAAAAAAATATTGTCAAATCAACACTCATAAAAGCATTACTTGAGTTCTCCTCAGAGTTTTCAACACGATCAATACAAGCTTGCAGAGCAGATCAAGTTGCAAATGTATCACAAATGTCAGAGGTGTCCGATGAATCATCACTTAGCACTTGTGCGTCTGCAGAGTCGATGACAAAAAAGGTTGAAAGTATGATTCATTGGGCTGATAGTAATCACCTGATTGTTTCATTTCATAATTCAGACATCCAGACTTTTTCTGCTCTCTATAGAGACAAGAACCTTGTGCCAAAACACATAAGTGATTTGTTTGAAAGACAAGTCAGGAAGCAGTTGCCTGATTTCTCTTCACTAAATCAGAAAGAGCTGCAGGAAATTCTAAAAAGAATTGCTCGATCTAGACCAGGAGATGTGCCTGAAACAACTCTCAGAAAACTTGGACATGACTATGTCCTCACACCTGACAATCTATTGAAAATGATTCTTATCATACTAAGAATCAAGGCACATGTCCCGGTGATTATCATGGGTGAAACTGGGTGTGGAAAAACTAGCTTGATTCGCTATCTTGCTACAATATGTGATGTTGAACTTCATGTTCAAAATATACATGCAGGCACTGATGAGTCCACCATCATCACAAGTGTTATGGATGCCAATGCAAAAGCTAGATCAAATCTAGAAGAACCAGTGTGGATGTTTCTTGATGAAATAAACACTTGTAATCATTTGGGATTGATCAACAATATAGTTTGCCATCACAGATGTCACGATGTCATCCTAGCACCAAATCTAGTTCTCATGGCAGCCTGCAATCCATATAGATTAAGAAATGAAGCTTTCATTTTTACCGCTGGTTTAACAATGAAAGTCAGAAGTGATGAACAGTCGAAACTTGTTTACAGAGTTAATCCACTTCCTGAAACAATGGTTGATTATGTTTGGGATTACGGAACTTTATCCGATGAAGATGAGAAGGCATACATTCAAAGAATGGTTGGTAGCATAGTTTCAAACCACTTTACTAAACTGTTGGTGCAGCTTCTTGTCATGTCACAGAATTTTATTAAAGAAACACTACAAAATGGATCCTGTGTCAGTCTTCGTGATATTAGTCGATGTAAGAAATTGATTGGTTGGTTCAAAAATACCATGAGATCCAAATATCCAAACCTGTCTAACAAGGAGTGTGAAATAAAGTCAATAATCTTGGCTTTAGCACATTCGTATCATTCTCGCCTGACAGCAACAAATGATAGACGTTCATACAGGGAAAAGGTGTTTGAAGTATTCAGTAAACACAAAATTACTCAGGTGGTTTCACACGAGTCTATTCTTTCAATCATTACTGAGGAGCAGAAAGACATTTTGAATAGAATGGATCTTCCAGAAGGAACAGCAAAAAACATTGCGTTACAAGAGAATGTTTTTGTCATCATGGTGTGTATTCTGAACCGCATTCCAATATTTGTTGTTGGTAAGCCTGGCTGCAGCAAATCTTTATCACTGCAGTTGATTAAAAGTAACCTGAGGGGGAAAGATTCAGATGATGAATATTTCAAGTCACTTCCTCAGCTGTGTTGTGTTTCATATCAAGGATCAGAGTCTTCAACATCTGATGGCATTATTAAAGTCTTTGATAAAGCAAAACGATATCGTGAGCATAACCAAGAAAGTGATGTTCTGCCAGTGGTTATTCTTGATGAAATAGGTCTTGCAGAGGTTTCAAGGTTTAACCCACTCAAAGTTCTGCACAGTTTGCTTGAGCCTGGTGACAGTGAAGTACCTGATGTTGCAGTAGTAGGTATTTCTAACTGGGCCCTTGATGCAGCCAAAATGAACAGAGCCATTCATCTTTCTAAACCAGATATGGATGCAGAAGAGCTCTACATGACTGGAGAAATTATTAGTGAGCATGTTCTGTGTAATGATGAAACTTCACGGACATCTACAGACTCTGCTTTGCTAAGAGCCATTGTATATGCCTACCGATTTTACATAGATAAACAGATGTTTCCAAACTTTCATGGATTACGTGATTATTACTCTTTGGTTAAATATGTTTCAAAAGAGTTCCATAAACTTCAAGAAAATGATCGCAATCCAATCCTAAAGTACAACATTGTGTTAAAGGGACTACTACGAAACTTTGGAGGTCTTCCATCAGGATTCAGCTCAGTGGTAGAGGTTTTTAAGGAACATTTAGGACAAGCAAACTTGTATTTAGAAGATTCCCTCCAAGGGAAGATGGATGTTGATATTGTTTCACTGATAAGGGAAAATATCAGTGACTCCAGTGCTAGACATCTCTTACTGACGACCTGTGGTGATTCAGCACTGAACATCATTGAATTGGTTCTACAAGACATGGACAGAAAGTTTGAATTGATAACGGGCAGCCAGTTTAAGGAAGATTTGACAGATGACTACAACTACAGGATTCTCAGCCGAATAATCCTCTGTATGGGACAAGGCATTGTTCTCATCTTAAAAGATCTTGACAGAATCTATGGCAGTTTGTACGATATGCTTAATCAGAACTATATTAATGTTAGAAGAAGAAAACATTGCAGAATTGCTCATGGGCCATATGGCAATCCACTGTGTCACGTTCATCACAATTTTAAGTGCATTGTTCTTGTTGATGAAGATAAACTTGAGTTCTCTGACCCTCCTTTCCTGAATAGATTTGAAAAGCAGAATGTTAGTGTTGCAGATATACTAACAGAAGAAGAGTCACAAGTGGTTAATGTAATGGACTCATGGTTGGGAAAGGTCACATCTGTGACAGGTTTCCCATTTTCAAAGCATGATTTCATTCCAGTCTTTACTCCAGATATGTTGTCTAGCCTGGTCCATTACATTTTCAAAACTGACAATGAGTGTGTGACAAAAGAGCATGATGATAAGTCTCTTTCTGAAATATTAACAAAATGTAAAGAAACTTTATTACACGTCTGCACACCTGAAGGAATAATTCGGATACAAAAGTCTGTTTTTGCAGAAGGGAATCATTCGGAAGGACAAGAGATGAAAAATAAATATTTTGACTTGCCATTACATGCTGGGTTAGCATTCTATATTCAACATTCACTTGAGAGGCAATCAGATGAATGTCTTAAGCTTATGGTGTTTACTCATAGTAGCATTCACACTGACCTGGAGGCTTGCATGAAGTCAGTTTCATATCGATGTCAGATTGAAAGACTTAGCACATTTAAATCAGAGAAACAGCTTTCAAACAGAGTTAGTTATTTTTGGAAGCATTCAGGTATTGAATGGTTAATTATTCAGTGTTCAACACATCGAGATGTAAGGAATTTTCTTCTGATGAAAGCAATTGTTGAGAAATATAGATCTGAATCTGTCACACCAGATGCACAGCATAGGAAACACGTCATTATTTTGATACATTTGGAAAGAGAGGGTCGAAATGTGACTTTTGAATCTGTCAGTTTCTTAAATGGATGGCAGCTAGCATTTGTGGATAAATTAAATGATTCTCCAAAAAGGATTGCAAGCCTACTGAACAAAACAATGAAAGATTTGATCAAGGAACAAAGACCACTGACATCTTTTATTACCAGATATCTTTTCTGGGCATTCTCATGTATTAGTTACTCTAATGAACAACGCACAATGGCTAGTCTGATGAACATCATTGACAGAGTATCATCAAATGAGGAACTTTTAGGTCTTGTTGAAGAGCTGACTGTGCAGTTTGCTAATGAAAAAGATTCCACTGAGATGGCTGAACGAAATTGGCAGTTGGATGTTGCATGCAACAAATTAAAACTTTTCAATGCCTCTACTCTTCAGGATGCACTTGAACAGGAAATTGATGACTACTTGAAACCTTCACTGGCAGCTCTTGTCTATCAAATGGAACGGAAAAATGCTTGGGATGCGCTCATTGTTGCAACTGATGATCAAGATGTTTTGAAGGTGTGGAAAACGTTTGTCTTTAACAAAGATATCATTAACAATACAGACACATCACCACCTGCTGGCCTTCAATGTTACAACTGTCCTAAGTTGACAACCTCGTTGAAGTATCCATTTGTTCACTTCTTTGAAAAGATTGCCAATCTGAAAAACCTCTTTCTGGAACATTTGAGATCCTGCAAAGCAGATTTCTACCTTGATGACGACGACAACGATGATGATGATGATATGCTCAAAACTATTAAATCTGAAATGTGCAAACGTTTCAAAGGAATAATCGAGTCAGTTGCTGCAGACCTCTTTATGGGTGATTTTGAAGATTCATTGATGGAGGATTACTTCACAGATTACTGTAAATATCTTGCTTCTGTAAGAAAAACACACATGTCGCATGAACAAAAACATCAAGTTATCATGTTGATTATGAAGCCATTGATATCCTTGACTAAGGTTACATTTGTTGATGCAGTTACTGAAATGCATGTAATCTACTGGATACAAGAATCGTATATCATGTCTACACTGAATTTACTGGATGCCTGTCTCCAAGTGATGGGTATTCCCTTTGAAGATATCATGCAAGCCTGCTTTTCATCTGATGTTGAGAAAGAGTGTTCTAAGATTGCGTTTGGTGGAAATGTTACTGAAGATGACACTAGTTTGAACATTGATATCTACAAAGGGGATGATAGTGCTCATTCCAAAGACAATTCTATTCCAAAACACAGATTAGTAAATTATTGCTGTACGTTGTTGGTGCCATCACAAAACATGAGTTCCTCCTTCTGCATTGAAAAGTGGCTAAGAAGTGTGAGTTTAGTTTTATCTCTTTCTGGTGAAATATCTTTGGAACCCCAAATCATCCAGCATCTGAGAATCTGTAGTGACTATGCAACATTGATCATTATCCCATATGGTATTTCAAGTGATACCCTGTTAGAACTCGGTGAAACCATCGTAATGCAAGGACCAGATTCTGAACAGACATTGTGCTATATCCTTTCTCTACTCTTTGACTTGAGACAGAGATTGGTGAATGCTGAAAAAGATCTCCAACACTTTCTGACATGTTACTTAAGCTCTTGCCTTTCAGCTGATCCCAATTCTCAGATTTTGGCTCTAACATTTCAGAAACTAACTAACAAAATATTTGTGCCAACGTTCAGCTTTTTTGGTCCAACTTTGCATCAGGCTCTTTCTATGGAGATAAGTACTGGAATAAATATGTTGAATGATGGCCAAATTGAGGATAATGAATTCATTCAAATTCTGAATGGTTTACTTGATGCAGATCTTGATAGTGAAGAGATTTCAGTTTTGGCAGCCCTTGTTGTAGATGTGTTGCAGCACTTTTTTCTTAATGAAATCAAATTATATCATGAAAATAATGACTGTAACAGTGTTGTAGTTAAAGAAACACTAAGGTGTCATCATACAGCATTTGCAGAAGACAAATTAAATTTTAAAAGGTTGGCTGCTATTGCTTTTCTCAAAACTGTCATCATAAGTTTTTCAGGTATTTTAACCAGCAAAAATGTACATTTGGAATCCAACTATAATTACTGGCAACAAATATGCAGCATCTTTCGTTCATATGAAAATTATGAAAAAGGTTCTGACAAAAACATTACAGAAGCCATGCAAAACATGTTGTTGCAAGCTCTTGTTAAAGGTGGGGGACTAAAAGGTTTTGATAAAATCAGACAGATTTGTGGTAACATGCTTGAATTTCTGTATGACATTAACATCGATTTGGAATACAGGATACAAACATTCGAACAAAATCCATGTGGACATAATAATCAAAGGGAAAAGGCAGCATTCTATTCACTTAAAACTGATACAAAAAACATGTGTTCATTTTTGAAATGTGCTTGTGAGAAGGATGATGGTTTGATGAAGATGTATTCTTTTGTAAGTCAGCAAATATTTCTCTTGCAAGTTATTCGTCCACTTACAGACACAGAAAAATCTCTTTCAGAGGTGTTTATAGAGTGTACTAAGAAGTGTTCACTTTCACAAGGAAAGATCCATCTTTTTGAATGCTTATGTGCCACAAAGGATTTCAATTTCCCACTGTTATGTATCAGTGCATCAACAGACAATCAAAGTTTCAGTATCGCCTCTGTCCTGGTTCATCTGTTCAGTATCATCATTGGAGAAGAAGCAAGTAAAAATAGTTCGTTGTTAAGCAAATGTGTATTCAAGCCTGTTCAACTGGATCATAAATATCTCTTTTCATGCCCCGATGAAGATGCTGCAGAAACAACTAAATCAGTCTTATTAGATACCAACCATGTTGTAAACCATTTTCACTGTTCTTGCACCTATGTAACTGCAGTCTGTGGTAGCAATGAACAGGACAGAAAGTGTTCAGTATGTGAGTCAGCTTTTTCATTCTCTCAAAGAAGAAATGTTAAGATGAGTACCCAAAGCAATTGTGATGCTAATTCTGGCTATACATTCTTAAAAAATGACATGGTAAAGAATTCTTTGATTTCTGTAAGAAGACTTACACCTGTTGCTTTTCGACTGTTACAGTTTCTCATATATGGCTCTTTTGTTGGATCATTGGCTTTACAGAACAGTACCATTAATGATTTGGCTACAGTCTTAAAATTGGACAATGGAGCCCAAGTGATTGATCATTTAACTGAACAGTTACAAACTCACTGGAAAGTATTGAAGACACTCACTCAGTTTGGTGATTCTCAACTCTGCACATTTTTGCATGTTGTACTTGGTCATCAAAAGAAATTGCTTTTTGAAAAACCATCACAGTTTGTGAATAATGAGGAACGGGACACATTTGAAAGAGAGTTTGATGAAAATATTGTCCACCTTATGAAAGAGCGGTTTCATGTCATTCAGAAGATAATAATAACAAATTCTGAGACTGTGGATGACAATCCTGCTGTTGAGTTTGAGAAAACACTGAATGGGATTCCTGATGACCACGGAGACTCCAAACTTCTGACAAGACTCTTCAGAATAACAAGTCCACCAACAATGGAAAATATGGAGATAGAATTTTTAAATGCCAAAATGGGACCATTGTACCCATTTCTAGGGATTGTATTAAAAAAGAAAGTGTTGTTAGACATGTTGTCTCATCTGCTACCACTTGTTGAATGGCATGTTTGCACTGTTAGGTATTTGAGTCAGACTATAAAGAGAGCTAAATGTAGTAAGGTCACTCTGGAAGCTTTCATTTGTGATTCAGAAAAAAGTTACAACGAAAATTCCAAAAGAGCACTGCTGAGAACACATACTGCTTTCAAGAAGTCATGGAACAGTTTAAAACAACATATTCAAATTCTGAAAAGATACAATTCTGATATTGTTGAAATGGAAAGGATTCATCAAGAGAGTAGTTTGGCTGAATCACTTGTGATGGATGATACATCACCGCTGTTCCAGGTCATGAAAGCTCTTCACAATATACAGAATGAATTCTTAGATGATGCCACTATGATCACCCTGTGTATGAAATGCCATTCTACCAGTTTTCTAAAGAAAAGATATAATATGACAGTACTTCCATGCATCAATCTTGAAGACATAACTGAAAAAGAAATTATCTCTAATCCTCTTGATGAACATTTGTTAAAGTTTTCTCAGTGCAACACAAACCCTGGTTGTGGACTTCAAAGAGATTATGATTTCTATCAGATTGAGATGCAAGTTGCAGACACATGCTTGATAAATAAGACATACTTAAAAATAAAATCAAGCTTTCCCCAAATACATTTTTCAGGGGAAATACTTCGAATGTCAAGAATTTTATTTGATAATATACATAGCAGTGTACCACAGAAATCTCTGAATAAAGAACTAAAACAATCAGTACTGCGACTGAAAGAAGATAATCCAGGCAATCTACGAGGACTGCTAAACTATCTGGAAATGGCTTTCAGCTCCCTGGCAAGAAATCCGATATTACAAGAGAATGATGCTCAGAATGTATCACAGTTACTCAAGCAATGGCAGCCTTTTATGCCAGTACATATCCCAGCTGTAACTACCTTCTGCTCCAAAGTGCAGCTTTGCAATATTATTGGGCTCTATGAATTTGTTGAAGTATTGATGGCAGACATTGTTGTTGATTCACTTGAGGATCAATATAGAAAACCAATCCCAGATGAACGCACTGATCATTTGAGAGGAGTAGCAGAGTGTGCAAATGCTGAAGAGCTGAAGACACTTATCTTTGTTCTAAAAAGGTTTGCTTTCAGGTATTTATCCACTTCATCTGTAGACGCTGGTGAAATGTTATTACCGAATCTGAAGGATTCCACCCTGTGGCCTACAGGCATTGTAGACAAAGTGTCTGCTGGGGATGCACACGTGGATGCTGGAATGTTGCCACCTCGCCTTGCTGTTGAGCATATTGTGGAAGTCATAGAGTTTTTGAAGAAAGCAGTACAGGTCAGTACATGTATAATGATGTTTTCAGGAACTTCTTAGATAAAAGAAATATGTTACTTACTAGTATGATGTTATTGTCATGAGCACCCCAATAACCACATACCTAATGTTAACATCTTCTAATTTGTATACTATGTGGTAATGTGATAATACCACTGTGATCTATTATGTTCCAAATATATCAAAGAACCGTAACAATAAGAGCAATTTTAAATGATATTTGTCAGACCACATTCAACATTTAGTTAAAGTTCTTGTAATTGTTACTATTTATGATTAAGCGAATTTACTTCAATGCATTTGTAAAGAACTCAGTGGCTGAATATTATTTTGTTACTGACACTTTTAAAATCAGAATGTGACAATTATTTATTTAGTAGATCTTGATAACTTCGAAGTAACATGTTTATTTTACCAGCTTGCCTGTTTTGTAATTAATTTAATTTGTTTTAGAATCTAGTTAATTGTCTTAATACAGAACAGTTTTTCAACAGACGAATGCACATACATTTGTTCCTATTTTCTCTGTTAGATGATGTGAATTCTACTGTAGAGAACACATTTATGTTAATCAGTGATCATTGTAAATAGTGTTGACTGCATAATTCAATATCCTGTATGAAATAATTTTGTTTTACTTTATTGATACTTACAGGAAAAGAGAGAGAATGAAGATAAAGCAAGTGCTGCTTTTCTATCCTTGTCAACCAAACAGCCAAGCCAGGTCGAGAAAAAGAAAATTGCTCATAGGTTTAGGAGAAAATGATCAGAAGTGAGGTATATATAAATATTAAGCATATGATGTACCCAAAATGACCATATAGGTTATTAATTTGCCTATTCAAAGTAATAAAGCCACCCTCGACCCATAGCCTTTTGCTATATTTGTAACAATGATAGACGTATTGTAGAAATTACTGCTAACAAGTTGTCACAAATTAAGTATAGTAGTATAAAATTATAACAATGATCTACACAACCAATGGATGTCTCCTGATAAAATTTCATGCTATTTTTATGTGCACGTTTCGTTAATAAGTCCGTGCTATTAAGCTATGTAAAAATGTTTGCATAAACTAGAGCGAATTCTGAAGGAAAATAAATACACGTTTGGATTCTTAACAACTGTATAATTTCATTTTAAGATCATTCGGTGTGTATTTGTTGTCACAAGCAGTGGACCGACAGTCGTGTAACATATTTAGGCATGACAACTACAACTCTGTGAAAATTAACGTCCATTATTTTATGGGGTGTGTGTCTGGAGGCATACCTTTAATAGGAGTAATGAACAGTTGAATAAATAGAATTGTGTTTATGCCATGACTTGGGATGTAGCCAGTCCTGGTTGTCAGTCCTCGGATTAATGTTGTTCAACAATGTTTAAAATTAATTACAATTCATTTTTTTTTGGACAATTTCTGACAGCAACATATATATAAATGTTTCCAACAGAACTTTTGGCTATCAAGGATAACCTACACAATTTAATACTGTTAACAAATATAGTTTGCGATATTTTGTGATATATTTTATAATTGTGTAGTGTCTCTGAAATGTTGCATAGTGATTTGAAACACAATGCTAAACAAATTATTCTCTATTCATTGATAGATGCGGCACTGGCATCTGGATTTCTTTTGGACAGTTATTTTATGATCATGTTTTATATTATTTTTCAGTGATCTCCCGAAAGTGGACTAACCATTCCAGTATGTAATGAGATGAAAGAGGCTGATCGTATCGCTGTCACAGTAGACTTACAGACAGTCCAAATTTGGGATTTCACATGTGTACATATATTGATAAAAACTGATTATGTCACTTTTTGACAGATACTTTGTACAGTTTGCACTGTTGCTGTATGTTTGATACTTTGCTGATTCACACAGTTTGTGGATGATTTTTTTTGTTCATACCCCGATGAACATAAAATAAATAACAGACACTACTTAAATATACTGTATGTATGTTGACTTGTAATCAGTTTTAATGATTTGGATGTTTTGAATGTCAATAATGGGTCGTGATGATTTAGATGTTGATAATATAAATACACGTGTACTGTATTCTCATCTGCACACTGATATCCAGGTCAAAACTAATGTTGTATGTATATTTACGTTGATAATTGATAATAAATGTCTCTTACATTTCTCTCAAAATATACCAAGGCATCTTATAGATATTTGAATAACATACAATGTTTTTATAAATAGGGTGTAAAGTTCTTGTTTTGACAGTGATAACATTTGTTGATAATGAGTGTCTCATATTGTTCTTAAAATATACCATGGCATTTTATAAGATATTTTAATAACATACTCACATGTTTGGTACATATAGGGTGTAGAGTAGATTCCTTGCCTTTCCTTTAATTATACTATAGTGCAAGACGTGTTTTGACAGAAGTGTTTTCTGATAGCATCTGTTGATTCGGAAAGTTATTGCTTTTATATGAATTATGCTACTGTATGTCCACATTAGTGTTTTCTTTTAGTAATGTTTGATAAAGAGTGTGTTAAAAAGGTTGCAGAATATGTCATGACATGGTATATATTTTTTAGTAACATGGTCACAATTTTTGTACATAACATTTCTAGCATTTCTATGACTGTCCTACAGTGCAAGGCATATTTTGAAAGTGGTGTTTTTGGACAGCAATTGTTGATATTGGTGTTTGTTGAAATGTACATATTATATTTGATATGATCATATGCTGGTAATTCTAGATTCTTCCAAATACTGTCTGGTGCGATTATCAATTCTTGATACTGGTATTTCTTCCAGTGATTTATTGTATAACCATGTACTGGTACTAGTAGATGATTTTCTATACCAATTTTACTAAAATTAACTTCTTCTTTTTTTATATAGTTTTAATTAGCCACTGTGTATATATTGTTTGAATTGTTTTTTCATTAAATACTAATCAAACAATTATTTGAATACAAATCAAGTAAATGATTAAGCCACGTAAAGTGACTGCATTGAAATAACTGAAGTGAAATGGTTATTTTCATACGTGATTTT
This sequence comes from Dracogyra subfuscus, assembly GCA_016106625.1. Lineage (NCBI taxonomy): Eukaryota > Metazoa > Mollusca > Gastropoda > Neomphalida > Peltospiridae > Dracogyra > Dracogyra subfuscus. The sequence goes on along the minus strand of JAECMU010009158.1, from coordinate 693 downwards.
ACACATTAAATTCTAAAATGTACATGTACGCATTATGATGATATGATCATATATTGATAAATGTAGATGTTTTCCGATACTTTCTGCTGTATATATTATTGCTGATGTTGGTGGCTTTTTATACTTAGTATGTGCACATGAGTTATTAATACTAGTGTTTTGTTAAATGTGGCATTACTGACATTTTCTTGCATGTGCAAGATATTTTGACAGTGGTGTTTCCTGATAACATTTGTTGATACACGTACTTGTCTTTCTTGAACAGAACATACTGAAGGATTATGCGATCATATGTTGATATTCGTAGATGTTTTTCTCTTATATTTGTTCTCAGAATATACTGTGACATCTTATATATATTTTAATAAACTACTCACAAGATTTGTACATACAGGGTGTAGAGTTGATTCTGGAAGTTCTTGTTTTGACAGTGGTGTTTTCTGATAACATTTGTTGACAATGAGTGTCTCTTATATTTTTCTTAGAATATACCATGACATCTTATAGATATTTTAATAACATACTCATAAGTTTTGTACATACAGGACAGGGTGTAGAGTAGATTCGGGAAGTACTTGCTTTTCCATGAATTATGCTACAGTATGTCCAAATAAGTGTTTTCTTTTAGAAATTTTTGATAATGAGTGTCTGTTGCATTTTTCGCAGAATATGCCATGGCATGGTATATATATA
>JAECMU010009154.1:0-11355 GCA_016106625.1 Dracogyra subfuscus | reverse complement strand
ACTTATCAACTGGTGTTAGCGTCAAGCTCGCCATTTCGCTGTCTGTTCTCTTTCAGTCGGAACCATTAGCAGGGACATTTCGTCAACGAGACTGACCGCTCTGGTGGTCGCACGAATCGACGTGATGAACCGCTTTCTATGAACTCCCACAACACTGTCGCAGGAACGTGTTACATATTAATTCACGCATTTCCTGGGAACTAGCCACACAGCCAAGCTGTAATTATCAGTGGGAGAGAATAAGTGCATGCATTGCAGCTCTCGAAATGCCGACAGCTGCCTCCCCCACTCCGCCCTCCGCAAGCTTGTTGAAAATCACGAATAATCCCAAAGCCTTGTCTCTCGATTACTCTCCAATACGTGACGCTAGCATATTGGCACCGCCCACCTAACCTGTCATCATATATTAAGCCACTTTGTCTAATTTAGAGATTCATTTTTCTACCGGGAGAATCGGAGAGGACTCGCTGAAAGGTAAGAATTAAGAATGTTTAGAGTGACGCATTACTGACTTTGGACGCATTCCAGTATGTGTTCGATTAATAAGATCAATTTATCAATTGTGTGCGTAACGAAATTATTAGGATGTAAAATTTAGTTTAAGTTGTTACAAATATTACTAATGTCATTAGGACGACCAAGAAGACATTGGATGTATATACTAGTAGACATTAAAAAGTTAAAGTTTGTTTTATTTAACAACATCACTAGAGCACATTGATTAATTAACCATCGGCTATAGAAGGCATTAAAGGTACTTTCTCAAAGTTACAAAAAGACGGCTTCCCGTTAAATCACAAGTACAGAACAATTTGATATTCGATATAATTACAGATATGTTCTACAGATACATGTGAAAACCGCCGCTGTATATAAAGAAAGAAAGAAAGAAATGTTTTATTTAACGACGCACTCAACACATTTTATTTACGGTTATATGGCGTTAGACATATGGTTAAAGACCACACATATTTTGAGAGGAAACCCGCTATCGGCACTTCATGGGCTACTCTTTCCGATTAACAGCAAGGGATCTTTTATTTGCGTTTCCCACAGACAGGATAACACAAACCATGGCCTTTGTTGAACCAGTTATGAATCACCCATTGAGCCTTGCGGAGCACTCACTCAGGGTTTGGAGTCGATATCTGGATTAAAAATCCCATGCTTCGACTGGGATCCGAACCCAGTACCTACCAGCCTGTAGACCGATGGCTAATCGTGACGACACCGAGGCCGGTCCGCTGTTATATAACTGTTTATGTATATCTAAGCAAGAAAGGACAATTAATATTGGATATTAATCTGTTAAAAATCTCTGGTAGCCGGATATATTTTATAATTTATAATTCGGCTCTACTATTTTGTTTCTAATTTGTGTCTGTATTAATTACTACTTTTAACACAGATAAACTATTCTATAGAAATGGTGGATTGTTTGTTAAACAACACGTCTGTGCACCTCTTGCCCACAGTAACTGTTTTATTAATTAATTAATTTATTATTATAATTATGATTTTTATGTTTAGTTTTATTTTACATAAAGTACCCTTAGTGACACTAATAACAGAACCAACACTCACCAGTTCCAACAATGATACTGGCATACACATTTCTCAAATGAAACACTAATGTAATTTTAAGATGTTCCTTTTCAAATTTGTAAATTTGCAAATATGACCTTTTAATTGAAATAGATTTAAGCGACTACCATGTGTTTGTAGTAATTTAAAACTGTTTTCGGAAAATAAAATGTGTTTACATTATTAAACTTACTACATGTATTAACTTACATTTTCTTGTTTAGAATATGGATATCTCTATTACAACTAATGCATTTCTCGACATCGCAATGTTAAATGCAGTAACTCAATATCGATTTATGTCTAAAATAATTGTGTACGTACGAATTTATATTTTCTTATAACGGTTAAATGAACGTTGAAATAATTCAGCCAACGGTCATTCCCAAATGCATTTGTTTGTATATTGTTTTATATTAAAAACATGTCACGGTAAGATAGTATTTTAAAACAAGAGAAAAGCCCAGTATGTGTATTTATGTTATTGTTGGGAGGACAAACGGAAGTCTTGCTAGGGCCAACAACTGAAGATAGTCCCTTTATTAAACATATATTTGCTATCAATACCCCATAAAGGGGTACGACCTTCTGTTGACGTACTTCTTTGTGACTGCAGCTCCCCCTGTCCTGAAGAGGGAATGTCACTTACAGCCCTATTAGAATACTACTAAAAACGCGTGCCTCGAGGGATTTTGGCTCTCATAGCAGGTCGATCAAATAAGAATCAAATATAGAGTGCCGGTGGGATGTCTACTATATTGAATATTTGTTCCTCTAAAGAAACACAAAGTAAACAATTAAAATACTATTACAGAACATGCGACTTTTATGTGTTATCTCTGTACGGATATTTCACATCGTGCCAGTACGGATATCTGAGATCATATCTGACGTAGGCTAAAATTGTTTTGTTAATGTATCAGTGAGACGCAGGACATTGAATACAATAGTCCATGTTTATAATACAAACATTTGCTCTTTGTTGTTTTCTGTTTATAATTCCCCAGCACATTTTAAACTGCGGCTATTCGTATTTTAATATATGGTAGTAACATCACCGTCAAGAATGAGATAGGATACAATTTTGCTGAAGGACTGAAATAGTTTATTTCACGACGAACTCAACACATTTTATTTACGATTATCTGGCGTTGGGCATTTGTCAAGAAACCACTGTCGCCACTTCATGGGGTACTTTTTCCGATTACCAGCAAGGGATCTTTTGTATGCGCTATCCCACATACAGGATAGTACATATCACAGCCTTTGTTACATCAGTTGTGTAGCACTGGTTGGAACGAGAAATAGCTCAATGTTCCCACCGACGAGGATCGATCGTAGATCGATCGCGCATCAGACGAGCGCTGTACCAATGAGATACAAAATAATGTAACTATGTTTTAATTTTAAAAAACAACAACAAAACAAACAAACAAACAAACCCAGCTACATTCATCAAAAGCATTTTATATTGGCTGCAAACTCGACCTCGTCTCTTTAACGAATTCCAAATTATAGCTTATTTTATTACTTTAGTTTTAAGGTACATTTTTATGGATGTTTACTTTTTTATTCTTTTTTAAACCCAAACAGTACAGACATATGCTTGCTGTTACACGGCAGTGTGTATTATCGTGTTAACTGATTTACAAAATGTGTATGTTGTAACAAATACATTAATGTCACACTGTGAATTATACCATAACACCGAATACGCTGGGTGAGTTACCGGTTAAAATAAGATGCCACATATCAATAGCGTATTAGTTGAGGTTGGTATTGTTTTACATATTAAACCACATGAGTAGCGAATTCTATTTAACCTATAACATTTCTAAAATAACATTTACATCCAATATTTAGAAATATATGACGTCATCACAGCTGGCACAAGTTAAATTTGACAGGTCTTGTTCGGATGTAAACAAATAACGTATTGACAGCAAATAATAGATATATTAAACGGGTTAACAAATCCATATGAACCAGTGTGTGTGCGTGCGTGCGTGCGAGCGTGCGTGTGTGTGTGTGTGGACGAATACTTATCACTGAAAATCGTGTATTGACGTGTGTAGGGGTAATAACTACCCATTTTGTAATAAGTACCCATTTTGTAATAAAAAAGGCTAATTTTGTAATAAAACTAGGTGCTAATTTTGTAATAAAATGGGATCCATTTTGTAATAAAATGGGATCCATTTTGTAATAAAAATAACTACCCTTTATGCGTGGACGTATAGACAGACATGGAATACCCTTTTTGATATATTGGGGTGATATTTAGCTCGCCTGATGTCCTTCGTTCGCAGGACGAACCTTCTCGGTGGACCTGACTACTATTATACGTTCCCGTTCCAACCACGACTGGTATACCTCATGTAACTACACTACTGTCTCCATCTCCAGATTTTAACCCAGAGTTGCCAACACTTGTTCTGGGGCATATTGCTCAAGGTCACGGGTGTAGTGTCCTCAAATGTCACAACGACCACAAATGTCGCAATGTTACTGCCACAAATGTCCTAATCGATCACTAATGTCACACGATCGACCCCAAATGTCTCAACCACAAATGTCACAACGCTGAACGCCACAAATGTCACAACGACAAATGACGCAACTCATCAGCCACAAATGTCATAATTTACATTGACGTTTTAAAAATGTTTTCCTGTTTTGTCGTTTTGGGGTTATACCCTTAGCTCAAATATAGTGTCCCTTGCTCGGCAGGATTACAGGATCTATTCCCACTGTAGCATCCCAATTTTTTTTCATTATTAGCACCAATTTAGTGGTCTGAAAACTCGATATAAAATCAGTATTACACTGTGAAAAAGCAATGTTGAATAAAATGACTTTCGTACCTTGTCCAACACCATATAAGTGATGTTTGTGTGAACAAGACTGTCATGTTAAGTCGAACTACTATAAAGGACACCTTTATTTAACAACCAGGCATCAATTACCTGCACTTCAAGCGTAGCTAGCGAAAGAGAGAGAGAGAGAGAGAGAGGGGGGGGGGGGGAGAGAAAGTGAGGGGGGTATATGTTTTTACAGATTTTAATTACTTTTTGCAATGTATTTCTATGTATTTACCTTGATGGTGTACCATTATCTTTCCGATTAGCAGTAAGGGATCTTTTATTTGCGCTTCCCATAGGCAGGGTAGCACAAACCATGGCCTTTGTTGAACCAGTTATGGATCACTGGTCGGTGCAAGTGGTTTACACCTACCCAATGAGCCTTGTGGAGCACCAACTCAGGGTTTGGAGTCTTTATCTGGATTAAAAATCCACTGGGATCCGAACCCAATACCTACCAGCCTGTAGACCGATGGCCTAACCACAACACACTCCCTGCGATTAATAAAATATTTACGGAACAAAAATACTGTGGAGAAATACGGTTCACGGCAATTTTACCGTTAATTTGTTTTCAATCCTGGATTATAAGTAAATCTGAATAAGATTGTGATTAATCCCTCGAATGCACATGTTATGAACTGTCAATAGAGTTCATAGACCGCTAGTTATAATGACTAAAACATACATCTTGGGACATTTTTTTTTAAAAAGATATATAAAAAAAATATCAAATTTATTCCATGACAAAAATAAAATTGCTAAACAGAATGAAAACTTCCGCGCGCGTGCGTGTGTGTGTGTCTGCGTGTGTGCATTTGCAACGTCATTGCCTTACACATCATAAAATGGTTCACACTAGACCGTCTTGATATTATTCTTATTAACTGCATTAAAATAGTATATGAAAATGGTAAAATAAACTCTGTCTGTTTTACAAGACTGCAACACATTAAAAAATAAAAAAAATAAAAATAATTAATTACTGTCAAACCCGTTCCCGCCACGTTCGCTAATCTTAGCAACAAGGGTTCTTTTATGACAACGCCATTCATACATTTTGCAAATAGCTCGGTCCTTTGATGCACTAGTTATTGATCACTGGTTGAAACACACGATATAACTAAAAGTGTCCAATGAGGAGGATCGATCCCTGGACCACTCTAACCGCAGTCGGACGCTCTTTAGCTGAGCTACGTCCCACTCCTCTATTATGACATCGCAGTTCGTATTTGATTGATTGAAACATATAATATTGCTTTAACAAATGGATTAGACACATATGTTCTTCTGACTCTTACTGTAAACCTCTATATAACAAAGAACTTACAAAAGGTCCACTTTATTAGCATGTGGTCGTTATATAGAGATTAAAAAAGATGCATTGGTATACGTAATATAACGTTTGAAGTGCCATTTATTGATGCCTGGTTGTTAAATAAAGGTGGCCTTTATAACAGTTCTACTGAACATGGCAGTCTTGTTCACACTAACATTACTTATATGGTGCTCAACATGGTACGTGTAATCAGTGTAATACTGATTTGATATCGAGTTTTCAGACCATTAAGTTGGTGCTAACAATGAAACATTATCAGGGATGCTACAGGGGGAATAGATCCTGTAATCCTGCCGAGCAAGAGACATTGTATCTGAGTTAAGGGTATGACCCCAAAAGGACAAAACAAGAAAACATTTCAAGGGACATTCCTGAGTTTTCTGCAATTTTTAAGATGTGATCGACTAACGGACTTTTTAACAATTGTAATTACGAGTTTAAATTTCATTTTATTTCCAAAACAAATTTTTTTCATACGTACGCAATTATTTGAAGACAAAATCCAGTTTGGGCTTCTTACAAATATTAAGACGACCAGAAATCCATTGAATATACTTTTTTTTTTTTTTTTTTTGGTTTGTTTAACGACGCACTCAACACATTTTAAGTACGGTTATATCGGCGTCGGACATATGGTTATGTCGAGAAAAAACCCCAGTGGTCAGCTGACGGGGATCGATCCTAGACCGACCGCGCATCAGGCGGGCACTCTACCACTGGGCCAGGCTGCCCGCCCATTGAATATACAGACACTGATATTCTAAACAAGAAAATATATTTAATAAGTAAGTTTAATCGTAGAAATATTTTATTAGACGGAAACATCTTACAATGCAGCAAACTCGGGAATGTCCCTTTAAAAAACGTCAATGTAAATTATAACATTTGTGGTTGTCACTTTAGTGGTTGAGATCTTTGTGACATTTGCTGTCGATTGGGACATTTGTGGCAGTAACATCACAACATTTGTGGTCGTTGTGACCTCTGTGGACGTTGCGATATGTGAGCATTATGTCAGTTTAAGTATTTGAAAAGAAATGGTTCGTAATACTTTAGACCGTTTATGATTTGACCAAGGTTACAATGGTTATGTATTAAATAATGATGATAGCATGTATTCCATTTTCCACACCATCTTCCACACCTTCCACTAACGAGCTTGGCATTGATTATGATACAGAATGCATAATCAGTGGCAGTATCAATCGAGGTGATATCGATACTAGACAAATATTACCAAACAAGATTTTTTTCCTGAAATTAGTCGTGTATGATGACTGCCATATGCTTGGCTCTTTTAATAGGGTCTCCAATTATTTCAAAACGTTAGCAAAAGCTTTCCTTCTACAATTACATTTTAACGATTGCTTAATGCAACCATTGGGCTTACATAGCGTATTTGAAAATGTTGTAAGTGTCCGGAAACTTATCCGAATTGCTGTAAAAGGCAGTGGACTTGCCTTAAGAATTCGACAATTATTCTCGCTTAACTCATTATTTACGCGTTAAGTTTTGCAAACTTTGTTATAAATGACATTTTTTGGAAATGAAAAGTTTGGTTTTTCATTTCAAATTCTTTAATATGTTTGTAAAGCCCATGCGATGCGATTCTAATCGTTTTCACATTATACACATTCTTTTTACATTCATTCATCGGTACATGCAGACTTTTGAATTGGTTTCTTTCTTTCTATCTTTTTTTTTTTTGTGTTCAAAAACCGAATTATTTATTGTGTAGTCTCTTTTTCTGGTATAAGGAGGAATTTCCTGTGCATTTGGATAAGTTGCCAGTTGGGCCTACAACTTTCACTTTGACAACATGTTTGTAGTGTTTAAATTAATAAATAAATCGGTTGTGATTTAAAGCCTTCTTTTGTTTTATACAGCATTTAGTAATGGCTGAAATAGATCGAAATATCACGAATACGTATTTTAATTGAATTACCTTTTTGTTCTAATTATTGCATTTCTAGGAAAGTAGAAGAAAGGGGTAAACGAATGAATGAGTCCAAATTGTATATCTCCACTAACTAGTCCGTTGGTTAAACCAAAATGTGCTGATTGCATTTGATTTATAGTTTTATTTTCACCAGTTCCTGGTTCCATCCTTGCAGAGGATTGGATCCCCATAACAAGAGCAATTACTAACTCCTCCATTAATGTTTGACTTATCAACGAGAACGTACTAATATAACCATCTTTTGACGGTCATCCATTGACACAGAACGGCTGGACTCAGATGCAGACGCCCGTACAGCGGTAACATCATGACACCACGACATCGTGCTGTGAGACTAGTTTGCTCTCCAGAATAGTAATCATCTACCAGCCTTTTACCGGAGCATTGTTTTCTCTGTCTCCTTTGCCGATGGAAGAGCACGTGTGTACAGGAGACCCCATGAATGGTACGCTGACGGATGTGTGAGGGAACGTTATCGGTTTGGCGGCTGTTGTCTGAGGAGTTTGAACTTTTTTTATTACGAATGCAATTCGATTACTGATGATAACTGGCCATGTATCCATGTGAATGTATCTCATGAACACCAGCCATTAATGTCATATTACATTATCCATCAATTCATTAAATGTTTGTCGTTATTTGCAATGAAAAGTTGTTTTTGCGTTTTCATTGTGTGTCAATATACAACCAATGTACGTTTGTTAGTGTTACTTTGTTTGTTTCTTTTAAATTATTTTTGTGCTTACATCCAATTAAGGTTCAAACACGCTGTTATAGCCACAAACGTCGGCTATTTGGGCTGTCTGTCCGGGACAGTTGATTAGTTGTTAGTGCAATCTGATTAAAATTAGCTGTACTGGTCTACCAGTAGATTTAACTGCATTTCGTGGACACCTCGCATGTCCAGTTGACATTTTAGCTATAAAATTAATAACGATTTAAATATCGACCAATTACACTTAGCCTTTTATATCGTTATTCGGAAGCATACACATTCAAAAAATATCGGGCGAGACTATTTATGCAATAGAGGGGGGAAATTGCAATAATAAACTCTGGATTGTATAAGCAGATTTTATGGATATACCATCACGGTGGGTTTGTTCGTCTTAAAACGAATTTTATATAAAAGTTTATATTCAAATTATTTTCCGGCATACTTCGTAATTCACTCGAATCAATTCGTATACCCTCGACATAATCCCGAATGTTTTCAAATTCTTTTTAAATCACTGGCATGATTTTGCAAGTAAGGTTTTGATTGGTGGAATGAAAGGTCAACTGGACATGATCTCCAACGGGCTGCTGTTAGATCCACATGTAATAGTAGAACTAATTTTAATTTAGTTAGTGGTTAGTGACAGAGAAGAGTTGTCGTATACCTCCCCACTGACTATACCTACCAGCCTTATGTCCGATGACTTAATCGCGACTCCATAGAGGCCGATTTAAGCACTGAGATACTTTAACTTACTTAATAATTGTCTTAACGTGTCCATATACCACTAGGGTTTCGAACACGCCTATCTCGAGTCCGGCCTCCGATAGGATCGGGGGCCAGACTCGGGACAGGAATAACCTAAGAAATAGGGTCAATTTTGAATATTAAGGCCAAAAGAATAAAAGGGGGTAAGTTAAGGTTAAAAGGTTTTGGCTGCGCCCTTAAAGAAAACATCTACATTCCTAAACTATATAAATTATTAATATGATACACTTTCGGCGCGAATTTAGACGGGCTGGTCTAAAATTATTAATAATTCTTAAACAATATTCATTAAGCCCATGGGGGGTTAAAAGGAAAGGAGCTGCCAATCATATTTTAAACACTGGTGTTGAGATACTTTACTAAATAGCATAAGGGCGGACGTCCGTGGCGGAACCCTATCTGAGAGGTATAGTTGACCAATATTTATGAATATTAAGGCGGTTTAAAAGCACGTAGAAACGATAAAGTGGGTCATATGGCTCTCTCCCAGTGTACACCTGATTAGCTCAACAAAAACATTTGTAAATGTATCATGTTTTAGAAAAATAACTATAACTAGCTACGCAGAGGGAATGTTCTCGCATTACGTTTACTATACACACAAACTATTCATTGGGCACGCATTGACATGTCTTAGTGCAATATAGCTAAATGTCGTTAATTGGTGTCTACACTGGTACGTATAAAACATAAGCAAGATTATATACATATAGGTATAATAAGTGATTAATATCACTGTCCCGTTAAAACAAATAAATAAGAGGGGAAAGAATCGGCCATATACAAAGACAACCTTATCTGTTTACAATATAATACAAATTATAAATATTTTATTCATCCGTCTGTTTTAATGTGGCGGAAATATAATTACTGGTACTCGGTTATATGTAGGCTAAATTTAGACCGCCCCAAGTGTTTGTTTTCTGTTACACATGACTATCTTTATGATTTATTCTTACACTCTCATACAATATGTTGCCATAACAATGATTCTGGGTTCTTAGAACAGTCCAATTAGTTGTGATGCGTTACAGAACCTATTAATTAAGAGGCTGAATATTCGTAACGAGACTGCTTCCATAATAGTATTGTGCTTCGCTGGGTGGGGTTTTGTTTCTTTTTGCGTGTGTGCATCTATGAGTACATTTGTGTGTGCGTGTTTTTGTAAATGCCAGTATGCTATTAGCGACATGAACCACCGCTTGACATTTGGTATAATTTTCAAAGGATTTGTCTTAAAAAACCATCTACAAACTATAACAAAGACATTTCAGGTTTTAGAAACCTCATCAGCTCCAGAAATGCCCTTGATCGAGAATATTTCATTGATTTCAATTTAGTTTTGTATCATATATAAATTCAGTTAAGTGTTTTCCTGAGCTCGTATCTCGACAATACATACATACATCTTTCTAGCATTTCGGTATATTACATAGCGTGTACGTGTGTTAGTCAGCGTGTTATATTTTCAAACAAAAACTGCCAGTTTAAGAAAAGAAATAATAGCTTCACTTGTTCGGAGCGAATCCTCATTGACTGGTATATCATTTTATTAACTTATACAAAATGTTCATGGAATTAGAGTACTTTATAAATAATTTAGAATTCGTCTTCGCAATATATCGTGGTACGTTTCCTTTTGGCAATATACATCATTAATTTGGACTATCTGGACTGTCCCAGATAAAATTTAAAACAGCAGCAACAAAAACAAACAACTACCAGAAATAACAACAGCAAGCAAACTGATGTGAAATGGCAGGTATGTGACACGGTTAGCCACAAGGGACAAACATCCATCGCGTTTGACGGGACAAGAACTGGGACGTGGAGGTGGACAGACAAAGTTAAAAGACAGGAAGAGCTGTCAGATCAGGAAGAAATGAGATGGGAATATATATATATACCCCCTCCCCCTAAAAAAAAAAATAATAAAAAAAAAATAATAATAATAATAATAATTTTGTTTTAAATCACACAAACCCCACAAAATAAAACAAACATTAAAAAAAAACCCCAGCAACATTAAAAGCAAAAACACAAATACCTTCGGAAAAAAATAATGTTTCATCAAACAATTATAAATTGTCCGACTTGCTGCATCGATCCTAACTGCAGATGAAAC
>JAECMU010009146.1:3070-19619 GCA_016106625.1 Dracogyra subfuscus | reverse complement strand
TGTGTATATATATATATATATATATATGTATATATATATATACTGAACAAAGTAAGAAACTTCGGCTAACTTTGCTTGAACCGGGGGAATAATTGTTATATATTCGTTTAAAGAGTGTTCCATGATGCATTGTTTGGTGCCAAAATCATGGCCATAGGTTGACAGAAACTGAGGGAAATTTTGACCAAGTGTGGTAAGGGTTAAAAAAAAAAACTCACTTAATAACGGGTATGACCACCTCTTGAACTGACCACTGCAGTGCATCGCAGGCGCATAGAATCGACTAAAGTGTTGATTTCCGCCTGTGGAATATTGTTCCATTTCTGAATGAGCACTTGACGAAGTTCGTTGACGTTAGCGGGTGGGTTGGGACGACGCCTCAATCTGCCCAGACTATCCCACACATGCTCGATGAGATTGAGATCAGGACTTTTAGCGGGCTAGTCATCAATGAAATCAGTGTTATTTGTCCTAAGAAACTTTACAGTGTCTCTAGCTGTATGAGAGGTGGCATTATCATGCTGAAATATCGAGATGTTGGCTTTGTTATGGAATCTAAACGACAAAACCATGGCGCAGTCAACATCGTATCCCTGCACAAGGCAGAGTCCAGAGGAAGTTCTATACAAGGTCGTGATAGTTTCCATGATCCACTATGGGGTGAGTTGCTAACAGGGGGACCGGCAGCGTACACTTCATCCTTCCTGCACCTCCCAAGGAGATATGGCAGTGTATATTTCATCCTTCCTGCACCTCCCAGTCCGCAAATACACACCCGCACATACACCAATGGAATACAAAGGACTGTGATGGCATGCACTCATGAATGACCATGAACATGGTGATGATATCAGGTGTTCGCGAAAGGTGAGCATATCCTGCCCCACAGGTGGCACCCATTGTGAGCACAACCCACAGCACTTATGTAAAGTCCAAGGTAAAAGTGTACACCATTTTCACCAAAAAGATGCAAATGTACGTACAAGGTCAAAATAGAGTATTGCATAAGACATCATTTTTGTCAGTGATGCGTCATATCGTGAGATGGCCTCACAGTGTCGACCATAGAACTTTTTGAAAGCCTTCAGGAGTCCTTGGATGGAACACAGGAATGACGTGATGAGCGAGAATGTGATCGCGGTAACATTGAGCATTTAAATTGCCATCAAAGACGACTAGTGGTGAATGATAACCATGGGCAATGGCTGCCAGACCATGACAGAACCCCCACTCCCGAAACGATATCGTTCAACAGTCAGCATAGCGTTCATTTCTTCTACGGTAGACACGCACCCTGCCATCACCACGTTGTAAAGAAAATCTGGATTCATCCAAAAAAAGAACTGTATTCGAGCGTCGCCGTATCCAACGAGTGTGTACACGTGCCCAATTAAGACGATTTAGACGTTGACGTTGAATTAAAACGCAACCATCGTCAGGACGTCGTGCATGTAAACCATTCTCCCGCAGACAATTACTAAGAATTTGCCCACTGATTCGGTTATTATGAAGCCCAGGTGTGTTAGCAGCAGTAGCAGTTTGGAATCGATTGCTCAACTGCGTGTTCATGATATAGCGGTATTGACCACGCGTTGTAACACGCAAACGTCCACGACGTGGCAAGTCATTGGTGCTTCCTGTCGATCGAAATCTTACGCGATTATTTCGTATCGCTTGACTAGATCTTCCAACATGCCTTGCATTATTGGGTATTCTTGGCATACTAAAAATGCTACAGTGTAAACAAGTTAATTTGTTTACAAATTTGGAAGCGTTTTCGTTCAATTGACAACAATGTCAGTAAGACAAGTAAAACAAATTGACCAAATACTAGACGGGACATGTCGAACCATGCATGCACGTACAAACAGAATTTCACGTTGTTGACGATTAACAGTGCACACAAATAATCGATACAATTCATGAATCCTGATAATACAGCTCAAGGCTAATACTACCTATATAATTTAATTACACATTGGATTCTTTAACACAACAAATACTATATGTACAAATCGGAAGTTTCTTCTCTTTTTTTTTGTTCAGTATATATCTGTCTGTGTGTGTATGTAAAGGATTCCCAATTACAAATAAACTAATTGAAAACGCAATGTTATACTTACACGTTACCTTCAGACTGCTCTCCATCTGTCAGGAAAACAGAGAAAGGATATAAAAACATACTGAGGTAATCTGTATATATTGTTTAACTTTTATCCATATGTCCATTCCTGCCATAAGTTCACTTCGTTCTTTGATCATTGAAAAAAAAAAGTATTAATGGTAAATATATGAAATCACATACACAAGAAAACAAAATACCAAACCATGTAAACAAAATCGATATAACTTTCATACTTTAAATGTATTTGTTATATCTATACTTAAGAACATTGGTTACATCACTTGTAAAATAATAATACACAGAAATTAAATTAAAGTGTAGTCTTACCTGATTTTGAAGAAGAACACACATACCCTCGTCTCCACAAAATAACAAAGACTGTCTCTGTCAAGACAGCAAGAGCAATGCCAATCACAATCCCTATAGCAATCCCTGTCCCAGTTAGGTCGTTTGATGAGGTTGGCAGAAATGATTCACCTTTAATAAAACAAACAACAATTATCACACAAAGATACATTTTACTCAGAGCGTGGCAGCTACGCTAATAATAAACGTGTCTGTTGTTGAGAACTGTAAACCCGATATAAATTAAAACAGAAAACAAAAACATGCTATACCGACTACCCGATAAACAGAAAAAAAAGAGTTAACATGTTCACTTTAAAGGTATGGAAAAGCAGTACTCATCATGCGCCACCAATCCCTCAGACACACCGAGAAATGTTGCAGTATTGCTAAATGATGAGAATGGCAGCGATGTGTTATGGTACAAAAACCAATTGCTTACTCTATTCAAATGGAAGAAAACAGCACCACATTTATGTGAATAAACAAAGATTGGATTTATTTTAATGCACGTCGTAAACAATTAATATAATTTACTAAATTATATTACATCTACATAGCATATAAGGAATACATTTTAATACAACTGTCGTGGGCTCACTGCCTGGGATGGGGAAGACCAGTTCGAACCACTCGAGGGATCGACCAAGTTATTTCTCGCACCTAAGGTGATGAACTACATATTACCCAGAGTTACAACAAACTATCCGAGATTCTATACATTATTCCTATTACCTGGAGGTAATGTCAAAGCTTCCTGTTCCTTGGTAAAGTCTTCATATCCATATCTATTATAAGCCAAAACTCGCACCTGATATCTCGTCTCAGGTTGAAGATTTGATATAACAGCTTTCTGAATTGTATTAACACCTTTTTCTAGAATCACTTCAGTGAGATTTGTCCACTCTGTTGTTGGATCTGCTCGGTATTGTACACGAAACGTCTGTTCTGATCCTCCGTTAAATCCCTCCAGCCAAGCAATTGAGATTGAATGTGGATCACTACTCCATGCTGTGAAAGGAGAGGGAATATTCGGAGGACCTTCGAAAAACAAAGAGATTTACTGAAATCCTCGCATACCCAAGCATTTGCTATGTAAATAAAGTTAAACGTTAATTAAAAACACTATATTAAAATTAAATTACATTTAAAATGCAAATGCAATACAGCCAAAGCGAAATGATGAAGCATGATCAAAACGTACAAAATAAAGCCATACTAATTCAACTAAGACAGGAAAACTATAATTAAATGCTTATGTCCGTCCTACTTACACTAAACCGGCTGCTGTTTTATGATGGTTCCCAATAATTAATTATATATGATCACAAAAGTAATTGAAAGCAAGACGAAGTTGCAGTGGTAGTACGATCCCCGCCAGTTTTCTACAGCTACTTAGTCTGCAGCTAGCACACACATCTACTCACGTTGTAGAGCACTGGGCGATGTGAGATAAATTAAGACCGTGAGAGAGTGGCAGTGAGATCTCATTTCAATAAATCAATGGTCTACAGTTTACAACTACCATATCCATCTTTCAATAACTCAATGGTCTACAGTTACAGTTTACAATTAGCATATCCATCGTTCAATAACTCAATGGTATATAGTTACAGTTTACAATTAGCATATCCATCTACATATACCTGCTACATCAAGTGTCAGATTATTCACAAGATCTGTGTTTTTAGCTCCATTTAACACCACAACTTGATAGGTACCAATATCTCCCTGCTGAACATTTGTTAGTGTGAGTTTTCCAACAGCAGATACGTCAGTTGTAGATGAACTACCAGACCCAACATTAATTTGTTTTCCATCAGTCATTTTGTACCAGGTGAACGTCGGTGTTGGATTGGCAATCACTGATATGTTCAGAGTTACATTACCACCTACTGCTGCTATAAACTCGTTCTGGAATGGAACTCGATGGTCTAACCTTGGTGAACCTGGAATATACTGACTGCTTAAATTATTACAATTGGCCTTCATACAGATAATTAAAAACTATTTATATGCGTAAAATATGTTGTATTCTTATATAGAAGTTGTGTATGTATTATTGCTAGTAGTAAACTGTTCAAAAGTGGAAGAGGAATGAAGACAATTTTATTTAGTGAAACACCAACACATTCTATTACGGACAGGCGATTAAGAACCACGTAGTTAACGACAGGAGACACCCACTGCCGCCATTCCACGGACTACTCATTTCGATTAGCAATAACATGTTTGTATATGCACAAACTCGCAAATATTACTTACCAGGAGCCCATTTCACGAAACATCGTATATTTACGTGTACGTGTAAAACTTACACCTGTCGTACGTCTATGTTTACTCTATTTCACAATACCGGTCGTAGAAATAGTATTAACTTACTTTGCACGTAAATCTACGTCTGTTTTTTTGTTCAACTCATATAGCAGACATTTGACATCTAAAGCCGATTATTAATAAATCAATGTGCTCTAGTACTACTGTTAAACAGAACAAACGTATAACGTTTTAAAAAAGAACAAATAAACTTGATAATGTTTGGAAAACACCTATGTAGTTAAAAACATTATATGATGCGTCTATTCCCTATATTTGCTGGGGGTGGGGGCGGGCGGGTACTGATGGATCGGGTACAAACTCTATATCACATTCTGATTACTGTAGTAAACATTAATGTGAAAAACATGCTCAACCAGTGGACCGTTCGTACTCCCCTATTTCCTTCCACCAGTAAAGAATTTTGCGAAAATAAAAATTAAAAATCGAGTGAATTGAACAAAGTTGTTTTTGTTTAATGACACCACTGGAACACATTGATTTATTATTCATCGGCTATTCGATGTCAAACATGTGGTAATTGTGACAACTAGTTGTTAGAGGAAACCCTCTACATTGTTGTTCTAATGCAGCAAGGGATCTTTTATATCCCCTTTCCCACAGACAGGAAAACATATACCACAGCCTTTGATGCACAGGTTGGAACCAGAAGAAAAACATAGCAGTTGAATGAATCCACCGAGGTGGTTCAACCCTGCAACACTGGCACCTCAAGTGAGCACTCAATCGACTGCGCAAAATTCCGCATTGTGTGGATCAAATGACACAGGTCACAAAACAAGCTATCCCTGGATTAATAAAGTTCATTTCTTAAACACTTTACAAAATCAAAAGTGTTACCATTTTATGAATTATCGAAGTGGATGTATCAATTTTCGTGTGCCATTAGTTGTTGTTGAGGGCACTCTTTGATTTACGTCTAACTTTATTCGTAACTTACGTTTACACTTTTTTGTGAAATACTCTTCAGTCGTAGATTTGCATTTACATGCAAAATGTAACTTACGATGTTTAGTGAAATTGGCTCCAGATCCTTTGTTTCACCAGTCGAACAGCACTGGGTGCAACGATAAACAGCATTAGGTGCACGCTTTAAAACAAGACTATTTATGTTTGGACACGAATAAAAGGACCAAAATATACAAAACACGGGTATATATTACTCATCACAGTCTTTCTTTCTATGTAGTGTTTCACAGCTAGTAGAATTGTGAGCAGGTTATACAACGGGTAATAGTATAAACAGAAAAGTGTTATGACATGACTATAATATGGAATGAATATACTATAAACAAACTAATTAAAGTATTAAACGGAATTAAATGACTATTGCACGAAGTACAAGTTATTTGGTCTAAAATAAGTATGATACGATATTAATAATCTGACTAAGAAAGAAAACGCATTTTAGTTGTACTGTGCCAGAACTGAATAAGTAGCATTTTGTCAATAATTACCATATTAATCATTAATGATTTTAATGTGTAACTCACATCTAACAACAAGCTGAACACTTTCCCTGACAGCTGACCTTATGTTGTTTACCGCTTCACATGTGTAGTGTCCTGTATCCAGACATCCAGCCTCGTTCCACGTGTACTCAATCTGATTAGAGTTTGTCATTTGGCGCAGAATCTGTGAGTTGTTGAACAGTTTGATGTGAGATCCTGGATTACTGTCAACTTCACATATCAGGGTCATAGCAGTCAGCTCATCAACCGTAACTGGTGTAGAATTTGTATTCAAAGTCAGAGAAGTGATTGAAGATTGGTCTGAAAGTAAATATATTAAAAACAAATGGATAAATTCACGTGGAAATGGGAATTGCTTCGGACTTTGAACAAAAAACATTTAAATATTGCGATGAAAATAAACATTTTTATAAAATAATACATGAGTAGATTCTGAGTTAAAGCTATAGGCTAAATGTAAGTTGGGTATACAGTGAAGTATATATATATAAATTATGTATAACTCCAAAGAAGTACTTATTTTATAACAACATCTTGTTATTTTAACTGGACAATGACTGGATAGTGAAGAGATAAACAAAACAACAGTACTGAACTTTTAATAAATAGAACTGGCTGGAATCTTATTAATATGCATTATAGCTCCTTAATATACAAATGTATGTATGACGTCACAAGTCAGCCACAGAAAAAGGGTCGGTGGATGTCGTGCACTTTTGCTAGTGTTGATTAGTTCATTATTTAAGCTAGAACAATGGATAGTAATCAATTATCAACGCCTTATATGGAAAACAAATACTATTCCGCCGTGACCCCTCCCACGAATCCCTATGTAAATCTAAAACCGTATTTAAGTTTTAAAACAAATACCTATATTCATGAAGAATTAATGTTCTAATTATGAAACCAAATATTTTACACACATTGTACATCCAAAGTAATGGTCTTGTCTAATGATTTCTGTGTATTTATGTTTCTAGCAGTACACGTGTAGTCACCAGCTGCTGATCTCTGTATGTTATTTAATAACAGCACATCGCTGGCTGGTTGTATCGGAGATTTAAACTGCCACGTGTAAGAACAGGATGGAGAACAGTTAGTCGCTTCACATGACACAGATACATCGTCACCTTCCTTCACTGTCAGTGGAGAAGTCGTGTTCAGCTGAACTCTTGTCTGGACCATCTACAAAATAAACATAAAGCAAATAACAAATCAATAACTTTGTTGATGCCTAACAAACATACAAATACAATACAATAAACGTAAAGCAAACAGTAATTTAATCACTTTGTTGTTTGGTAACAAACATACACGCGGTCATACCTAACTTAAAATGGGAGTTAAAAAGTAATCATGAGACTTTCGTACAGAGTGTTTCTCCAACTAGGTTGTTTTTTTCTACTTTATTATCTGTCAGTTTAGTCAGTTTAGTGTTGAGTCCCAATTCAAATCAGTTCAATTACTGTATTTATGTTTGCTATATTTGTCCGAATTGTTTTGTTTAACGACACCACTAGAGTACATTGATTTATTAATCATTGGCTAATGGATGTCAAACATTTGGTAATATAACATATAGTCTTAGAGAAAGAAAGAAAGAAATGTTTTATTTAACGACGCACTCAACACATTTTATTTACGGTTATATGGCATCTGACATATGGTTAAGGACCACACAGATTTTGAGAGGAAACCCACTGTCGCCACTTCATGGGCTACTCTTTCTGATTAGCAGCAAGGGAATTTGTATTTGTGCTTCCCACAGGCAGGATAACACAAACCATGTCCTTTGTTGAACCAGTTATGGATCACTGGTCGATGCAAGTGGTTTACACCTACCCATTGAGGCTTGCGGAGCATTCGCTCAGGGTTTGGAGTCGGTAACCGGATTAAAAATTCCATGCCTCGACTGGGATCCGAACACAGTACCTACAGGCTTGTTGACTGATGGCCTAACCAGGATGCCACCGAGGCCGGTATATATATAATTTTAGAGAGGAAATTATCTATATTTTTACATTAGTAGCAAGGGATATTTTATATGTACCATCCCACAGATATTATAGCATATTCCACTGCCTTTGATATTCTAGTCATGGCGCACTGGCTGGAAAGATAAATAGCCCAATAGACTCATCAACGGAAATCGTCCCTAAACCGACCGTGTATCAAGTGAGCACCTTACCACTGGACTATGTCCCACCTACAGGTTTTTCAAATGGCATACGACTTGTATATATTATAAGATGTTATTACTTATCAAATACATTGAATGGGTCTCAAACAATGACCACTATCAAATTGATCTACATCTATAAGTCTGACTATTTACTGTAGGTCATTTTTGAAGTAAAGAGGATTTTTAAAATGATCTCTTAAGATTTCAGGAGAACTGATAACAAAATAATAACAAAATCAGCAAATTAAATTATACTACTCACAGTACACTGTCAGTGTGAACTGTTTACTTTTAGATGTTGATACAAATGGATTGGTCGCTGTACACGTGTACACATTCCCTGTCTGACTCCTGTTGATGTTTGTCAGTGTTAACCGAGAGGTAGGTGAGATCTGCTGATTTTCC
The DNA here is from genome assembly GCA_016106625.1 of Dracogyra subfuscus. Lineage (NCBI taxonomy): Eukaryota > Metazoa > Mollusca > Gastropoda > Neomphalida > Peltospiridae > Dracogyra > Dracogyra subfuscus. Next base: position 10,753 of record JAECMU010009146.1, on the reverse strand, counting down.
TGAGTCCAGGAATAGGAACATGGTGGATTACAACTAATAGCAGAACACAGCAAAGTCATAGTATCTCCTTCTGCTACATACCCAGGTGATGGTGGACTGAATGTAACAGAGTCTGGACCACCTGAAATAGATAACAAAAACATTATTTTAATATTTCCAGCAAAATATAAACGCTTCACTCCGTTAACAAAGATGGAGGAAAATGGAGAAATAAAAGGTTGTTGTAAGGAATACTGTACAGTTTAAATGTTTGGTACCTAATAGACAGTTAGTTTTACGTTAGTCTTATTTCGAGCAATATACATTATATTATTTCCATTGACCGTGGGAATTTAGCGGAATATCCTGCACGGATTTGGGTGGTGCCTTATTTTCGTTTGTGTGTCAAGTTAATCGGTATAACATGAAAGCGTGATTCGCAGCCTTTCAGAAATCTTACTGGGATGGACTATTCTTATGAAGATAGTTTTGAAATGTAAAATATGATGAACCATTGTTTAGTGTTTGGATATATAAAAGAAGCAGTTTTTCCAAACTTCAAACAAACCAATAATCACAGGGTGTGCATGGAAGTGGTTCTTAAACACAACCCGTGCGTAATAGAAAGGACCATCACGATGGGGTTGGATATGCAGTGACCACTTTATCCATGTGGATTAGTACAATTATTTAAGGCAGTCGATAAATATGACACTATGTTCTGTGTTTTTTTACATCTGTTCCAAGCCTATATCTCCACCGGCACATGTTCTACAATTGCGCATGATACAGCAAACAAGAAACAACGACGAGCATGAGCTAAACTGGAGATCACAAGGATGGGTGGGAGGGGGTGGGGAGGAGGCGGGGAGGGTACCAGATCAGTGGCGGCAGTGTAAAATATAGTGGTATGGCTCGAGGTTGCCAGATTCTTCTTTCATATTCAATTGAGAAGAACATTTTCACAGATACAACAAGTATAACCCACACAGGTGCCTCTTTGAAAAGTGTTACGGCCATGCGCCGTTCCTGCAGTGGCGTAGGGATGGGTCCCACGGGAACATGCCCTCACCCCAACCCCAACCTCATCAAACCATTTTAAAAATATATTACATTTTATAAAATCATACATACACATACATATACATAATGTGGGTTGTTTGTCGAGTGTATGATCCCACGTGGGGGTGATTACCCGGTATGCACTGCAGGTTCAGCTAAAATTGCAGAGATGGGCAAATAGGAATGCAATTTGCGAGTTTTCTTTTTAGCGAATTAAAGACACAGACATTCGTTTGATCCATTGAAAACAGACACTATGTTTGGTTAATTTACACACATGTAAGCACATCTGAATAAAGTTACAATAGAGATAAATAAGAGTCTGTGATGTGAAACTTGGACCCCATCTAAAAATAGACGATAGCTTGTCTCCATAACCTTTACTTCTTAGAGATACGTGCGTTTTAGAATTATGAAAAAAATGCATTGCGTAGCTTTAAAGATGCCATGATGACAACAAACATGTGTTGACAAAAACGGGCGTACCGAAAAGGATATTCTAGGCAATGAAATATAAGTAACGTCTTATTTCAGATATAAACAAGAGTACAGGTGAAGTACGTGATACGCCCATCAACAGTAAGTCGTGGTGACCTAGTTATGACACACAACACACAGCCATCGCAAGTTGTACTTGTATTCAAGGTTTGATGCTGTTATATGAATTGACAAAGAAGATATTAGCCAGAGAAAAATATCGTTTCATGTGCAGTATTGCATGAAGAGTAGCTTACGGTCACCTAGTTATGGTAGTCAACATACCGCCATCCCAATAATTAATAAGAAAGATGTACTCCGGAAACAATTGTACAATTATTTGACCACAATATTAGGCTATTACCAATTATATGCCTCTAACTTTCTCATTATTTACAACGTTTTGCTTACGTTATCAATACTGGCAAATCCAACGTATGTCTGGTCAACCTGATATTTCTAACAGGGTTGGGGAAATATGAAATGATAATATCAAACGCTTGTATCGGGTGCTTTAAAGGACATTCCCGAGTTTGCTGCATTGTAAGATGTTTCCGACTAATAACATATTTCTACGATTAAATTTACATATTAAATACATTTTATTGTTTAGAATATCAGTGTGTGTATTCAGTGTGTTTGTGGTCGTCTTAATAAGCCCAAACCGGATTTTGTACGAACAAATAATATATTAGGAAATAAAATGAAATTTAATCTAATACAAATATTAGAACGATCAGAAACACGTTTAATATACAACCACTAATATTGTATGCAGAAATATATATTTGATATGTAATTACAGTCTTTAAAATGTCTCTATTAGTCGATAACGTCTTAAAACAAAAACTGCAGCAAACTCAGAAATGTCCCTTTAATAATATATTGGCTAAACATTTTGTCAAAAACATTTTGTAATTTTAGATAGATACTTTATTTGTTTATCATGTAAGGTATAATTAAATGCTTAACTTACTGCTGAACTGCAGACTGAACGTGTTGCTGCGTGTTGTAGGTGTAACCAGATCACACCACCAGTCTGTAGCATCACTAACTGCAGCTCTGTTGATCCTCAGTGTATACTTTTTAGTGGTGGACGAACTGCTGTCTGTTCCACTCCCACAGGATGCAGAGTACTTCAGTGGTTCAACAGGTGGATTGAACACGGAACATGAGGCCATATTTTGGCTGAGGGTAACAAAGTTTTCAGTCGGTGAGTTCTTTGTAAAGAATCGTACAAGACTAACGAGACCAGCAGCCTGTGACACTGTACACGTCAAAGTAAATGGCTGATTCAAGACTGCATAAGATGAAGATCCAGAAATAGACAGTGATAAACCTATGAAATAGAAATAATAATAATAATAATGGTAGTGGTGGTGGTGGTGGTGGTGATGGTAGTAGTTGTAGTAGTAGTAGTAGTAGTAGTAGTAGTAGTAGTAGTAGTAGTAGTAGTAGTAGGTGACTCTACAAAAGCAAATAATTACTTACTAAAGTATGTGTACCAAAAGAAGTATAAATTAATTTGACCCAAACTATGACAAATGTTTGTGCCTCAACACGTACCTTTTATTGAGAGATGTCAAAATATTTTGGTAACAGGTAACATGTATCTCTAAAGGCACCACATTAATTCAAATTATGTTCGTGCGTATATCCAATCAAGGTTCAAGCACGCTGTCCTGGATACACACCTCAGCTGTCTGTCCAAAACATATAGTTAGTTGTCAGCTGTTAGTGAGAGAGAAGAGGGTGTAGATGTCTTACACATACTCAGTGAGTCGTTAAAACTCGCTCAAGGTGAGAGCCGGTACCGGGTTGCGAACCCTGTACCTACCAGCTTTATGTCCCATGGCTTAACCACAACACGACCTAGGCCGGATTCACACGTACACTACTAGTAGATTAGCAAACGCAGACAAGAAAGAAGTCGACATTTATGACAGATTATAAAACTCATAAGAAATAATGGATCGCAGCCGATATCTACGTGACTTCTTTCTTTCATTTATTTATATGTATTATCTTGCTGCTATGAAATTACGGTCCAGGCACGCTGTCCTGGGAGCACAACTGAGCCATCTAAATTGTCTGTATAGGACAGAGAGTTAGTGTTTAGTTTGTAATTAGTGATTAGTGGGAAAGAGAAGTCGGTGTAGTGGTCTTACACCTACCACTGGAGTAGTTAAACTCGCTCTGAATGGGAGCCGGTACCGTGATGCGAACCCAGTACTTACCATCCTTAAGTCAGGTGGCTTAACCACAACACCACCGAGGCCGATGTCACTTCTTTTTGTATGTTCGATATATATTCTCATGATCGCGTACCGATCTACGGCTCCTAACTTTGATTATTTTCTTTATAAATATAGAAGTAGTAAACACTCACCCAGAACGTGATTAACCGCGTTTATAGAAACTAATATGTACATGAACACAGCCATTATTAAACAGATCTGTACAAACAGGCTTTCTTCCGGGTACAGTGTTTGTGGATTTATGTAGGTGAACAATTAGCGAATATCTAGGTCAAACGTAACTTCATGTACATGAGTAGTATGTAGGGCCACAACTGGTGTAATATAGGTTTTATTATATGCTGTTTCGAAAATCTTTCGTATATTATCAGTTAACTGAACATTCTTCCAAAGAATATCTTGGTAGGTGACTGGTTATCCTGGTGGTCTGGGAACTGCGTGCGAATCGGTAACATGGGATCGTGTCCCAGTAATGATATGAGAGACAATGTGTGGGGCCAAAAGGAATTTAATACCTGTGCCAGTGTGTTATTTTTAATCATTTACTACTTTCAAAATATTTACCAATGTTGTCATAATATAGTGCTGTAATAATTAACTCAACCGACAATATAACTATTACCTGTTGAAAGTTCATCCGAGTGCACTGTTGTAACTTAGTCAATAAGCTTACACGTTTGAACGAGCAAATTACTAGTAATGGTTAAAGTGATGGTTAAAAATTATATATTCTAAATATTGTTTCACTGGGTATTTTTCCGGGTTCCTACAACCAGTGCACCACAACTGGTATATGGCTGTTGTATGTAGTTTCCTGTCTGTGGCAAAAAGTTCATATAAATATCCCTTGCTATTAATGGGAAAACGTATTCGGTTACTTCTTAAGACTATGTTTCAGAATTATCAAATGTCTGACATTCAATAACCGATGATTAATACATTCATGTGCTCTAGTGGTGTCGTTAATTAAAACAACCTTTACTTGTATTATTTCATTTTATTTCAACTTATTTTCGATTGCTTATATCCAATTAACATGGGGGTTTTGCCTATCACCGAGGAAGGTCACTAGACAAAGATTTTCACTCTAATACAAATATAATCTTATGTTTGGCATCAACATTCATAGCATTGATTATTTTCCTATTTCGCTGATCAGTGTAATGGAAATTAACGTTAATCGTTCGTTCAATACAATATGAAATAAAACGTGTTGAGACGGTCGTTAAATTAAACATTTCTTCTCCTCCTTATTCTGTCACTTATGTATGCTTAGACTACTAGTATCTGACTTAAGCTATACAATGGGATGAATAATGTTTTCCATAGGGTTTAAGCCACCGTGGCTGATTTGAGAGTGGGGAGTAATTTTGTGTTTTGTTTGTTTTCCTCTTTTTCTTCTTTTTGGGGGTGGGGTTTTTTGTTGTTGTTTTTTTGTTTTTTTGTTTTTTTTTTGTGTTTTTTTTTGGGGGGGGGGGGGATGTTGTTGTGTGTTGGTGTGGGGTAAGGACCTGTAATCAAATTCACCCTTTTGATTAAAATAATGTTGTTTTAATACCCAGAGTAACAATAGGGTAATAGGGTTTAGGTAACAACAATTATCAATAGGTGTTTCTCTGTCATTAATTGACCCTAAAACTATCACATTTGGTGCACAAATTGCCCATGGGATAAGGGATGTTGTTAGTCCCCTACTGGAGGGGATTATAGCTCAGGGACTATAGTTTTTATCTCCGTCATTCTTTATGTCTGTCTGTCGGTTTTTCCTCTCTCTCTCTCTCTCTCTCTCTCTCTCTCTGACAATAATTCTGTTTTTAGTTGTCGGTATATTAGGAAGAGAGAAATAATTCCTGAGGGCTCAAAACACATATAAATGTGTGTTTTATGTGAGCCTTTTCGTTTTGTTGTTGTTAATAATAATTAGTATATAAAGCCATCTTTATAACAAATAAAACAACACCAGGCAACACTGATTAATCACTGGTTGTCAAACATTTGGTACTTACACACAGTCTCCATAGGAAATCCGCAGCATTTTGCCATTAATCACAATTAATCTTTCTCACTTTCTTTCCCCACGACCTTTGATGTACCATTCATAGAACATTGGTTGTTACGAGGGAAACACGGAAATACCTATATAGTATTTGATATCAATGTCGTGGCCAAGTCGCCTGATGTGTGATGGATCGCAGAATCATTCGCACTCTCTGCACTCGGGTTTTTCTCTACATCAACGTGCATCAAAGACGTGGTACGTACTGTCTTGTCTATTAAAAAGTACACATAGAAAACCCTTCCTGCTTAATCGGTAGGAGTAGGCTATGAGTGGCTGCGGGTTACCTCAATCTCTTTTCTCAGCGAAATGTTGAAATAACTGTATGTTATATATAATACGCCAAAAGAGTTTATTATTGTTATTATTATTATTATTATTATTATTATTATTAGAGGTGTTAGTTTTGTGTTTTTAGTTTGTTTGTTTGTTTTTGTTTTCTATTTGGGTGTTGTTTTTGTATTATTATATTTATGTTTATTATTTTGTTTGTTCTAGTTGTTTATGTGTGCGTTCGTGCATTGTTCGATTATTTATGCCTTTTGCAGTAATTATAATGCTGTAACATATACAGTGTTTTGGGATCTCAATAAAACAAATTAAAAATATCTTAATTATACTGATTAGTCCTACTCGTCATTTGAATAATAATATGTCATTCAAGGAAAAGATCGTCTCGCAATTTTTTGTGTTGCAGAGATAATTCATTATACAGCGTATATCAGTAAGTAAATGTTAAGGGAAGAATTTTTTTTAAAGTAATACAATGTTGTTGATTTTTTACAAATTTCTGTCATCCCATGCCCAGAGTAACTATGTTTGAACAACGAAACAGAAGAAGCTAAAATATCTCAACCAACGAACTAAGACAGACCAAGCAATATACAGTTCAACACACAAACATGCTCTAAATGACCAGGAGACGAAACGTATCGGGTATAAAATGTCTAGGAACGAACCGGATCGGGTACGAAATGTTGCCTAACTGTGAGTTTCCCGGAAGCATAATTATCGTCTTTTAGTTAGGTGAAAAGGTTTTCATTAGATAAGAATGTGGTGACTTATTTTAACAGTTCGGCGAATGTTTCATTCCAGGGCTAGTTTGCCGTATTCAGGTGGTGTTTGTTGTCAATACTTCCTTGTACGTTTATCTCCTTAGCAGCACAATAAACAACTGACTCGACTGTTGACAGTTGTTATCAGGCGGTTTCACGTGTGTCACAGTTATATTCACAAATACTACGCTAATCTAATGGTGTTTTTTGGAATGTAGGTTATTTTAACACATACAATAAAAACTGAACAGTTTAAACGTATCAATATCAAATAAATAAACGTAATTGTATTATTGTCTTTCGTAGAAACAAATGATAATGTTTGCTTTTTCCTATTTTTATAAGCGTATGAAGCTGTCTGGGGAGTATTACATCAACTATGAAGATAAAGCGTTGTCTCAATCCTGGCATCCCGTTACAAATCACATTAAAGGGACCGACCCTAGTTTCAGCCAATGAAAATGCACCCTATGTTTAGTAATAGTAAATCTACAAACCCGTAACACACTTGAATAAAGTTGCAATTGAATGAAACATGAATTTGTGACTTTGAAATGGTGAAATACCCTCTAAAATAGACTAAAACTGTTACTTCTCAGACGCACGCGCGTTTTAAAGCATATGCAAATTAGAAATGCATTTTGTAATATTAAAAACACCTGGATCACCAAAAACATTTTGAATGTACGAAAATGGATAATATAAACAATAAAATCTAAGTAAAGTATAATTTCAGTTACCAAAAACAAATTCCTTCGTGTTTAAAAACTAGGGTCTGTCCCTTTAATACCTACCC
>JAECMU010009145.1:9568-20296 GCA_016106625.1 Dracogyra subfuscus | reverse complement strand
AGAGAGAGAGAGAGAGATATTCACACAAAATAAATAGGCGAAATATGCTCAAAGGAACAGGCTGGCAGAGAGAAAGTTGGATATAGAGGGATAGTGAGACAGACATACAAAGAAACAAAGAGAAATACAGAGAGATTGCACAAAAATCGGAGACAGACAGAAGACAGAGTGTGAGGGAGGCAGACAGACATACTAGTATACACTATCGCACACGTCCTTTTCGGTCCCTTTCTGTCCTTTTCGGTCTCTTTCGGTCCCTTTCGGTCCTTTTCGGTCTTTCGTCGGACCGATTACATACGAGAATAATACACTTTCGTTTCGAAATAAATGTTGACAAGTTACATCAAGTTGTGGTATGAATGTGAAATGGCCTGATCACAGAGTCACGACAAGAAACCGTTTGTTTTCAGTCGTACTAATGCATTTATAATAAATGATACATGACACAAATTGTAACAAATGTAGGCCTACTGGAACACATTGATTGCTAATCATTGTTTATATGTCTAAAACATATGCCCAATTACAAAACAAATAATAAAAATGCAACAATAATTAGTGTATGTAAGGTAGTAAGATTGGGTTGGCATCATGTGGTATGTTTCGGCAGCCATTTTGTTTCATTTATAGAAATAATATTCCTTTTTTTTCTAAAGATATACCCATTTACCCAGTTCACAGTTGCTGATTCATTTAAATACCAAGTTATATGCACAGAAAGAGAATTATACATATTTTATAGTTGCAGGATTCATTTTTATAAATGGACGCCATCTTGAATTGTGAAGTTATGCAAGGTTTGCAAAGGTGGCAAACACAAGATTTGAAAACTACAAACCAAGATGAAGATTTTGCTATATAATAATAAATGTTATATCCTCGAAGGATCGGGAAGCGTCCTATTAACGGGAAATGGCTACAACACACACACACACACACACACACACACACACACACACACACACACACACACACACACACACACACACACACTGTAATCAAATGATCAATTTGATTATTTGATCAATATATACTTTCCGACTCAGGCCTTAGAATGCATAAGGTATATTCAATTAACTACAAACATCAATTAATAAAATGTTTACAGTAACCTTACAAGTGTATTTCGTAGATAGATAGATCAAATGCCACAGTTGAATGTGTGCATTCCAAGGTCTGAATCGGAAAGCGTCCTATAGGTAAGATGGGCCTCAATAATTAGTTTTTTTATTGAAATAATACGTACGTCACGTAACCTGACCCAAACATGAAAGTAGACGTGACAGCGATAGGATTCTTTCGCTGTTGACAAGTGCTGATTATTTAGATGCAGGTAGGTATTGATATAGCATGATTTTAATCGATGCTACTATTTAAAATAACGATCGTGTATAATGCATTTTGTATAAGAATAACTTTTTATCTGATTTTCCCTCTTTTTTTTTTTCTTTATCGGTAGCGATATTGTGAGCAAGGAGTATACTTCCTGGTTCAGAATTATTGTGTTGTCAAAGTTCACGCGCACGCAGATTCGTAATAAACAAGCCGTACGTAAAATAGGACGCTTATTGACTTAGGACGCCTTTCGATCTTTAGCGATACTCCGTGGACAAGCCCCTTGAAAGATAGCCCCAGATATTTGCTCCACTATAAAGCCATACCGCTATAACTGATTTGGTGATTAAGGGGTGCGACGGGTAGCAAACCCGGCTACGTTATCCCGGTCATTTGGGCAAGGACGTTTATATGTAAAATCCGATTTTTTCCCATTTGAGCTGAACTCTGAATCCTACCCCCTCTCCCTGGCTATGGGCCTGCTTTGAAATGTTTCAACGGGGACACCACTGCAGCACCAACTGCACAACAGCAGGCTACATGTAAAGATGTGGCAAAGCACAATACAGTAAAGCTGAGTGTACAGCAACCAAATTGAAGAATCTGATAGTGGTTCAGATATTGAAACATCTTACACATTTCTTGGATTAGTTGACAGTGTATCCAGTGTATCTACTGATACTTATCAATTACATTTTTCAGCAACAAAAAAAGTTTAAAATTGACACAGGTGCTGACAGTAATACCTGAATCTTCCTACAGGATCATGAAAGGTCAAAGGTTAACCAAACCTAACCGTATTCTGTATGGACATGGCAGATCAGCTCTCACTGTTCTAGGAATATCCAGTGCTACCTTGAAGATGTCAGAGATTGCGTCAATGCAAGAAGTGTATGTTGTCAGAGGCAAACCTGCAATTGAAGCACTAGATCTTGTCCCTCGTGTGAACACACTTGACAAAATGTCTCCAGGAGAATACTGGAAGATGAAAGGTTCAAAGCTATTGCAAGGACTTAAAGATCTCAAAGCTTAAAGGTGAATATGGAATTAAGCTAACTGATAATGCTAAACCTTTTTATCTGAATACACATCGCAGAATACTGATTCCATTATTGCACAAAGGTGAAACAAGAACTAGACTGCATGGAAAGAAACTGTGTAATTTCGCGAATCGACCAGCCAACATATTGGAGTGCAGATATGGTAGTTGTACCAAAGCCGAATTATAACATAAAAATTTCTGTGGACTTAACAAACTTAAATGAAAGTGTTAGATGTGAAAATCTCACAATTCCGGTTGTTGATCATACTGTAAGCCAACTGAATGGAGCATGATACTTCAGTAAACTTGACGCCAATTCTGGATTTCTGTTTCAATTGACTACCATTCGGTATATCTTCTGCTCCAGAACATTTTCAAAAGTGCATGAACCAGATCTTAGAAGAATTACATTGAACAGTATGTCAGATAGATGATATTCTTGTGTACGGTTCCACACAAAAGGAACATAACAGACTAGAAGCAGTATTGTGCAAACTTGAAGACACTGGTATAACATTAAATGAGAAATGTGTGTTCTCATAAAATGTGTATCAAATTCTTGGGATACGTAATTGATAAATCATGTCTTCAGGCAGATCCAGGGGAAATACATGCTATATCAGAGATGGAAGCAAGAACCAATGTTTTTGAGATTCAACGATTCTGGGGAATGATGAATCATCTTGCTAAAAAAATTCCAAATCTTGTCGATGAAACAAAACTACTTCATGATCTTCTTGTTAAAGACAGTTATCAAGACGCTGCGTTTCAGCATATCAAGCAAAAACTATGTACGTCTCCAGTGCTAGCACATTATAATCCACAAGGAGGTACATTTTTCATCCTATGGATTAGGCACAGTTCTACTACAGCATTAGGGTGATGGTGAACTAAAATCAGTTGCTTATGCATCTAAAGCCTTAACTCCTGTTGAACAGAGATATGCTTAGATAGAGAAAGAAGCTTTTGCAATAACCTGGGCATGTGAACAGTTCAGATACCTTTTGATTGGAATCATTTTCAAAATACAGACTGATCATAAACCACTGATCGCACTCTTAGGATTGAAAAACTTGGAAGAATTGCCTCCAAGAATTCAACGATTGAGAATGTGACTTACGATTTACCAATACACAGAGCATGTACCTGGTAAAAATATTTATTCAGCCGAAACATTATCAAGAGCACCCATGAAAATAGCTCAAAATAGGCATGAGGAAGAAGAAGATGTATGTCTCTATGTTAATTCAATGATTTCCGCATTGCCTACTATGGAACAGAAATTCTTGCAAATTAAACATCCTCAACAGGAAGATACAGTCAGTATTATGCTGATAACTTACTGTTTTAGTGGATGGCCACACATTTACCAAATTCCAGAATATGTTAAGCTCTACTGGCAACACAGTGGCAATCTAATTGTAGTAGATGGACTGTTAATGAATGGTTCAATACTTTTCATTTCACCTAGTTTTAGCTCGATGTTCAGTGTGGTGACCAGGTTTCAGTGTGCAGCTGGAAGAGATGATTCACAGTTGTAAACAATGTGCTCACGAGATAATAAATCTTCCACAATCACTCATTCCATCAGATTTACATGCCCGACCATGACAAAAAATTGGAATGGACTTTAACAATACACCATATTTACTTGTTATTGCCCAGTATTCTCGATACATTGACATTGAATGTTATCAATCATATTAAATCAATGTTTTCTCGTCATGGTATTCCAGAGTCAGTTATGTCAGATAATGGACCACAGTTTTCTACACAAACATTCAAAGGCTTTGCAGACAGTTATGGATGTACTCATACAACAAGTAGCTCACGTTACCCATAAAGCAATGGTGAAGCAGAACGATCATTGCAAACTATTAAAAATCTTCTCAAAATGATCCATATTTGAGACTGTTAGTTTACTGTACAACTCCACTAGCAGGAGGATATAGCCCTGCAGAGTTACTGATGGGACGAAGACAGAAATACTTTGCAGATTCATGCAGATCAGTTGTTGCCAAAACAAGGGGACATTGATTCATTTCGTGATGACCCGTTGAAAACTACAACAAACAGTAACATTTGATCAACATGGTAAAGTTCGCAAACTACCAAGTTTGAAATCAGGTGATCACGTGTTGGTTAGAAATCGTGATGGTGTTAAAGCAGGCACTGTTGAACAGCAGAATGGAGTTCTGCGTTCTTATCAGGTTGTGATGAAAGATTATGTAATACGTAGAAACAGACGGCATTTAATTCTTACAGATGCAACACATGATATCTCATGTACTAAAGCAAGTGACAATTGTCCAGTTCCAGGTGTTGCAGACAATCAGTTAAACCAAAAGACTGGATTTATAATATTAAATTAACATTTGGACAAATATCGGATGTCAGTGTGTTAGTCATTCAAGCTTACATTTAAGACTTTTAATTTTGATAATTCAGATATTAATGTTTACATTTTCTTGATTCTTGAACAAACTGACAATGCTCCTTTAATGATCCATTCAGAATATTCATGCTTAATTACCTTAATGTGTTACTCTTTTAAGTTCTGGTTTTTGTTTGCCATTCGTTCAATTCTAAATATTCTGTATCATCAACATTGGTTTTCAATGTGACGTCACCCCATTCAAGTGTGTAGTGTTCGGTCACCCCTCGAAGACCAAAATGCAAACAGTTATTGAGCCAGAATGAATTTAAAAGTGGTTCGGGATGGTTTAAGCCAAGTTGGTTCTGCTTGTACAATGATTCAATTTCTGCATCGGTAAGTGCTTCTGCTTTATTTGACTTGTTTCCTTTTCCCTTCTTTTTTAGATGTTTTTGTTTTGCTTTGAGGGCCTCGCGGGTTAAATGGAATTTATAATATTTGATAATCTGTACGGACACGTTTAAAATGTCTGTCCACCGAGCTCATGATAAATCAAAGGGAGGATAGTTCAAAATCGAGGCCATCGCGTTTGCCTACCGATAAAATAAAAGTTGCCAGCAGTGGGTCAAGGTGACAAGAGGGTATTTCCTTTAATTCTCGTTTTTCACCGTTTGTGTTCACGAATTTTCTAATTAATTTCAGATCATATGCTGTTTTTTTAAATGTGTTTTTGTTTTCTTCGCCCAAAATAAAATTGTTCAGAAGATGTGTTACCCGAATATGGTTGTCCTGTGCTTGTGACGTCACACGCGGGTGACCTGAACGTGGTCTGTCTCTGGTGTTGCCTTGCTGTTGGTAACGTCGCCACAAATTCTATATCATGTTTCGCTGCACGCCAAAACGTCTTGCGACCTCGTTATGCGCCATTCCCGTTTCGAGCATCCCGACCGTGCGGTGACGTTCAAATTCAGATAGGCGTGGCATGGCGTAAAAGCCGTTTAATAATTAACCAGAGTCGTTTTTCTAGACAGTGGTTTAGGCCTCTACCGTTTTCCGTTGCAAAATTAACAAGGACATGTGTACCTGTACCACGTGATCAGCAAATTTGGTTAAATGTATTGTACGTGCGGCACACAAACAACACGTGCTATTGCAATATCGGGGATAAAGTTTTGAACATAATGGTTGGACACATGTCTCCTGAACATGTTATTATTTTACAACTTGCGATTATGATTTTATTCAACTTTTTACCATGCACAGGAACTTTTTTCCGCTAGTATATATGTGAAACGTGTGCGTGTGTATTTAAACTATATATAGTAATGACGACAGTGTACATGACGTTCCTACACTGGGCGGTCTAGTATTCTATATACTAAGATGTGATGGAAAACACAGAGAGGTTGTGTTTTTTTTGTTTGTTTTTTTAAACGACGCACTCAAAACATTTTAATTACGGTTATATCGGCGTCGGACATATGACGAGAAAAAAAACCCCAGTGGTTTAGCTGACGGGGATCGATCCTAGATCGACCGCGCATCAGGCGGGCACTGTACCACTGGGCTATGCTGCCCGCTAAAAAACAACAACACACACACAGAGAGAGGCCCCGGGACGGACATGCTCGAAACTCTGGTGGTATATGAGCATGTAAAACATATTCGCACTCGCTTTTAGGTATGCATAATGACGTCGCGAATTTCGTAGATTTTTATTATTTACTTCAATGTTTAGACGTTCTACGCTTCAGTCACATACATAATCATAATTAGGTTGGGAATAAGAGAGTATATATACCGATCAATGCATTACGACAATACACATTTAGAAACTGGAATTGTGTATAGTGCACGAATGCCACCTGTCGAAACGTCTCTGAAGTACTAACATATGTGTTGTTTAAAAAGGTTTTGCAGTGTTAGCAAAAATATGTCCTACTATACCTTTTACCTGCTACCTGATAGTCCATGGGCTAGGTTGTGTTATATAGGAATATAAAGTGCTGATATTAACAGTAATATTTCCCCAATCCCCAATTTAGCCGCAAGTCATTGTAGCATGGAGCTAAACTCATGGCCTGTACACTGATTGAGTACCAATGGTTTTCTTGTTAACATCATTTCTTTTTTTAATTACTAGACCCATAGGTATAACAATATACCAAACAAGTTAAGATGCGGTGTGGGTGCACGGTGTCCTCACCTAGCCAATGAACTACTGTGATTGCCATTTCTTAGTAAAATGATATCATGAGTCTGTTTAACATTTTATTTATATAGGTGTTATTTTACAATTTTCATGTAGCAGTAAGTCATTTCAAAAGTTTCAACCCGCCTGATGCGCGGTCGGTCTAGGATTGATACCCGTCAGCTAACCACTGATGATTTTTCTCGACATAACCATATGTCCGACACCGATATAACCGTCATTATAATGTGTTGAGTGCGTCGTTAAAAACAAAGGTTTCATGTCTATTTTGTGTATTGATGTAAGTAGTGAAACATTTGTCCGCTTGGTTTACTTCAATAATATTTCTTTTATTTAGACATTCTTGTAGATTATATACTGTAGTCCGTCCCCCTGGGAACACTTGTTTTCATAGTACAACATTTACTATCAGTTATTTATTTGTGAGCCTATTGTTTTCTAAATTGCACACACAAAGTTATTATTATTATTATTTAAATGTTATTTCCAAAACACTTTTACTTTTCTTCTTACATCAAACTAAACTAAAATTATTAAAAAAAAAAAAAAAAAAAAAAAAAAAAAAAAAAAAAAAAAAAAAACATTGTTAGAGGATGGGACGGACTATAGGTGCATTTCGCTTGTGCCTTCTTCAACAACCCCTATCAGGCCCCATTATATCGATTGATAAATTATCTGAAATAGGTGGCGTAGCATTAAAAGGTCAAGGTCGGAATACACTGTTTTAAAGAGTTGACGGTAAATACATTCGAGTTTGGGACATTATAGAAATAGCGGGCAGCATAGCCCAGTGGACAAGTGCCCGCCTGATGCGCGGTCGGTCTAGGATCGATCCCCGTCAGCTAACCACTGGAGTTTTTCTCGACATAACCATATGTCCGACGCCGATATAACCGTAATTACAATGTGTTGAGTGCGTCGTTAAACAATCCCCCCCCCCCCCCAAAAAAAAAAACAAAAAAAACACACACACACAAAAACACACAAACAAACAAACAAACAAAACAATTATAGAAGTAATCCGCCATATTGGTTCTTAGGTATGAACCGATGGTAGGACCTACGTATTTACGATATTTTGGACAACACCACCTTGTCATTAAAAAGCCTTTTGGGGCATCTAGGTTTTAAAATCAAGATCTCGGACAACCCAAAAGTATCGCTCTAATTACGACCCCTGTTTGAAGTACTACCCAAACTAGTTATCTGCTATCGACATGTCAAAACTGTTTTCATTTCCTTTATTTTAATGTTTCTCATTTGTTAAATACAGAAATATTTCCAGTGCCGTGACAGATCTAGGATTGTGAGAAGGCGTGGCGAATGTTGGTGTTGTTTTGTTGTTGGTTTTTTTTTTTTTTTTTTTTTAGGTGGTTTTTTTAGGTAAACTAAAATCATTGAACGAACGTGCACTAAAATATAATGTGAACGGTGTTAAAATGAAACTGAATTGACTGAACAATTTTTAATTAGGTTTCAACAGAAGCAGGACTGGGCGAGTCATCTACTCGCCAAAAAGAGTCCGCGGTAAAGCGTAAATCTAGCTTTAGAAAACAAGGGCGGGACGTAGCACAATGGTAAAGTGCTCGCTTGATACACAGTCGGTCTGGTATCGATCTCCGTCGGTGCACCACTACTTGTATATAAAAGGCCGTGGTATGTGTTATCCTGTCTGTAGGATGGTGCATATAAAAAGTAACTTGCTACTAATGGGAAACAATGTAGCAAATTTCCTTTCTTAGACTACTTGTCAAAATTACCAAATGTTTGACATCCAGTTGCCGACGATTAATAAATCAATGCGACTCTAGATGTGTCGTTAAACAAAACAAATTTAGAGAGCAAACGCGCCATGCGTTTCCATTTATAGCAACGGATATTTTATATGTACAAACTCACAGACATGATAACACATACGACGACCTTTGGACACAAACATAGTGTTTTAACTCGGCACTCTGAGGGATTCATTAAGTAAACAGATAGGTACGGCTATCACCAGGATTTTAAATGTGGGGGAGGCATCAACACCGAGGGGGACTGCAACAACATTGGCCATGAGTAATGTCATAGGGCGACAGAATTTTTTTTAAATATAATTTAGTGGGGGAAGAGGTGTTATTAGGGGTGCATTGCCCCCACCATCTCTCCGCACCTCCCCCCTCACCCGCCCGGCTAGGCCAGTGGATATCACTAATGTGAAAGATGTGACTTGTTTATCACAAAATCAGATAAAAACTTCCAGCAGAGTGTGTGCACACATACTTAACGTCCAATCTCCACACTGGGCGATCTACACAATGCTAAATGTAATATGTTATCAAGTAAACACAATGTAGTAAGATACAAGTACAGATGTAAGTGTTAATCTGACAGAAACAAGTGACTTGTATATCGGTACGAAACGCAATAAACGGGTATATCGTCTTACATGAAACTCGTACACGAACTGTTAAGTTGGATTGTTTTAAAGTGCCACACTCACAATTCTGACACTTGTTCATGAATGTATTAATTTGATTGAGCAAACGTGTTCACCAGTAAGATAAGGCTTCCCGTGGACCGTCATGTGCACAGATACGAATTTGACCAATTTTAGCAATTGGTGCTGATAATCTGTTGGCGTTCATGGAAGTATGAGTCATATAACCACCTTACGCATTTTAATTAATGCGCCTGGTTATAAATAAGGTCAAGGGACGATTCGTATCCATTCGTACACAAGACCGTGTTATACCCTAGACGATTCGTACCCTGTACATTTAGGACATGTCGAATTGCACAGTGAAAACGTTTGGTCTGTTTTAGTTGTTCGCTTGAGGAATTGTAACTGGATTTTCTTTCCAAGGTACAAACATGCATACATTAGGCATGGTAAGACAGAAATGTATTGTTAAAGAAAAGAAAAACGTATTCGATATTTTATCAATCCAAATAGTATGTAAATAACAAGTATGACGTAATGTCGCGTAACTATAGTTATATCTCGTGCCCCCTTTCCTTTTTCTCCTTTGAATTCCATCTCATTTCTTCCCGATCTGGCAACTCCTCCTATCTTTCAACTTCTTTCACTGTCCATCTCCACATCCCAGTCCTTGTCTCTCCAACCGCGACATGTGCTTGTCTCTTGTGGCTATCTGTGTCACACACCTGCCATTCCCCATCAGCTTTTAGCTGTGGGCTTAGTCTGACCACTTCGAGTCCCGGACTATAAATGAAAAATGTATCATATAGACTTAACCATCAGTAAAGTTTAATATATTGTGTGATCATTTTTTGTTTTGATGTAAAACATGTACTATAAATGACAGATTTCTCATACAGACTTAACCATCAGTAAGGTTTTCATTATGTGGTCATGTTTCTTTTCGATGTAAAACACGTACTATAAACGACAGATTTCTCATACAGACTTAACCATCAGTAATGTTATATTCTATGATCACTTTTCATTTTGATGTAACACACTTACTATAAATGACAGATTTCTCATACAGACGTAACCACCAGTAAGGTTTACATTATGTGGTCATGTTTATTTTTGATGTAATACACGTACTATAAAGGACACATTTCTCATACAGACTTCAGTAAGGTTTGTATTCTGCAGTCATGTTTGTTGTTTATGTATTTTCTCATTAAACTTTCTAACACACTGCTTGTATGTGCAGAGTCTACTAAACAAAATATGAGTCGTAATTCATGTTCAAAAATTCATAAATACCATTATTCAGATTCGGGCCAAACGCAGTCTACGCTCTTGTC
>JAECMU010009128.1:4187-18730 GCA_016106625.1 Dracogyra subfuscus | reverse complement strand
GTGTTTACCATTGTAATTTGTAGTAGTGTATTTACTTTCTAATCCAACGATTCCAACCAATTTACTATTTAGGAAAAAAACAGTATAAACCGGGGAGTGGGGGGTGGTGGGGGAGAACGAGATAGAAAATGCCCGCAGTCTTTTAGTAGTTTTAAATTAAAAGACCTGATTGCAATGACATTAGTTGACTTACTTATTAAAATTTATGTCCAAACAGGAAAGCTATCCACCTGGTTGCCATCCTTATTGTATTGATATAATGAAGAATCTCGCCCAAATTCAAATTTTACTAAATCAAAAAAGTTAGAAAAAGGGTATCACTGTTAGACGTTTTGTTTCCAAACCAGTTTCAGGCAAGGTGTAGCCCAGTGGTACAACGCTCACTTGATGCACTGTCGGTTTGGTATCAATACCTGTCACTGTGTCAGTGGGCCCATTGCGCTATTTCTCACTCCAGCCAGTGCAAAACAACTTGTACATAAAAGGCTGTGGTATGTGCTATCCTGTCTATGGGATGGTGCATATAAAAGATCCCTTGCTGCTAAACAAAGAGTAGCCCATGAAGTGGCGACAGCGGGTTTCCTCTCTCAATATCTTTGTGGTCCTTAACCATGTCTGATGCCATGTAACCGTAAATAAAATGTGTTGAGTGCATCGTTAAATACAATATTTCTTTCTTTCCAAACCAGTTAGACCAGTAGGCAGTTCGCTCCCCTAATATTATGTCAGGACTTTACTTTGGCACTGTCACCATCACTAATCCTAACTATTTGTTATAAATATTTATAATGTTCTTTATACATGTATTTAATAGGAATCCGGGTCATTTCCAGTGTCTGCCCTTAACTTTTTTTTTGACTTTGCATCTGGGCAAGTGGTGATAGCAGTATCACTTGCCCGAGTCTATTTTCATTTGCCAGAATAATTACTTTTATTTATTTATTAATTAGTGATTTAAAAATAAATAATAAAAATTGGTTGCCTGGCAGGCAACCTTACTGTGGGTTTTCAGTCAACCGTCATTGTTTTCAGTCACCAGGGGCCATCAGGCGACCATTAAGATTGAACCCTGCATTTCACCCTTATTCCAGGTTGCCCCCGAGTTGTTTCACCCTTATTCCCGGTCACCCACGAGTCATTTGACCCTTATTTCTTATTTTAAGGGGACCTCTGGGTTTGTACCCACAACGAGTCTATTCTCACAAAATCTTAAAGCCCTCCACAAAACACATATTATTTTAAAACATTTTAATAACAAAATATGCATTATTTTAATAAGGACAATAACAACAATATATTGAATTAAGTCAAAATTTATAACAAGGAAAAAACGCAACATGAATATATACTCACAAAATACACATTATTTTAAAACATTTTAATAACAAGGACGACACCAGCAATGCCATATATTGAATTAAAGCCTGGTATGGGGTGAAACAACTCGAGGTGAACGGGAATAACGGCAAAACCACCTGATACCCGTGACAGTGGCTAAAGGAAAGTCCTATCATGAAAACATGAAATGGCTGCCTACCACACAGTACGGTACCTTGGCAAAAATTCCTACTCTAATATACAAACAAATTCAGTTAGACTCAAAATACCTTTCTTTGCTGTTAACAAATGTTTCACTAATAGTAATACACACACTACAGAAAACCCCCAGACAGCACCCCCTTTTAATAAAGTTCCAGTTAAATATGAAGGTATTGAGTTTGACAGGTTTCTTTAGAACTATAGCGTGTGTATTAGTGGTTATTGAGTGAAATAGTGGTTAATACATACATGTATGTGAAAAGTTTGCCACAGCTTTAGTGGACTCTCTTTAGTTTCAGCTTTTTAAAAACAGCATGAATTTGAATTCCCTTCCACGTGACATACGGAACATTTTGTTTTCAAAATCTTGATACTCAGATAGCAATATTTCTGGTCATTTGAAGATTGATTAGCAACTACTGTTTAATGTTTTAACTTGTGTAGCAAATCATGATGAGATGCTGAACAAAATGTTCCATGGACATTGAATAATAATGGCGGTACTCGATCACATGACTTACTTACCTATAAATGTACATAGTCTGTTTCATAATAATTTTTTTTTACTTATGGCAGTCCTTGTTTTTTTTAAAATTATAGGTGAGGAGAAAATCGCACACCTTAATATGCTAATGCGAGTGAAAAATCACTCTTTAAAATTTTATTTTTTATAAATAAAATTGGCAGTGTAGGTCCTATTGGATTTTGACTGGTACGTCTAGAAAATTAAACCAGTATTTCCCTATTTGTTCAAATTTATTTTTTACAGTTTTAACGACTACTGCCATGTTTTAAATGTTTTATATTGATTTCATGAAAGGACCTTCCTATCAGCTAAATGAGCTATGAAAACTGTTGATTTTTGTAAACAGTGGAAATAATAAATCTAAATCTAAATAAATCTATTTTACGTTCGTCGATTGTCGAGTGTAACATGCATCGTTTTTCACACTCGTTAAAACTGTACGACCGCAATCACATCTGCACACTTTAAAATTAACGAGCTACTCTCGACTTACTAAATCAAAACCTATACTAGCTCCGGAAACTTTCCTTTTGACTGACTGTTTAAAATTGCGCCAAAATTCATCAATCAAAATTGCACACCTTTTTCTCTTTGGCAATTAATGCTCCATTAAAAATTCCATAGCAACACCACCACCCACTCCCGCCTGCTACCGACTTAGTCGGGCTGCTGGTGCTCCCTTGCACCTGCTAGTGCAGGCGGTCCCTCCTCTCCCAACCCCACCTTCCCTGTCCGAGATGGAGAAGCTGTGCCCAGGACAGGCATGTGCTACAACAGCTTGTTCTGAATGTGCACACAAAACTCTATGACATTGTTAATGAAGAAATGAAGAACAGACACACTAAACCTCAAAATAGTTCCGAGTTCAATATTGAGCCACAGTGCATAAAATTTGGCACAAACCACAAAGAGTTTGTCATTCATCTAGCAGTTATGCAAAATCAATAGCAACATAAACGACGGATCGTTGATGCAAAAGCTGTAATCATTTGTAAGACAATTTAAAAATACATTTTATCACTATTTTTGGAGAGCAAGAGAAAGGGCCTACATTGCCGGTGTAAAAAAGGTACAATCTATTAATTTGGAATCCGTATCGCAGTTCATACAAAGGCGGAACAAGCATTAAGTTCAATGCGTCCGAGAAATCGCTGTCTATTATTGTTTCAAGTACTTCCCTGTAAATTGTAATAGAACCGATAGAAATTACTGCTTTCAAGTTGGTCCTAGTTCAAGTTCTTCTTTGTTTTTGTATTTATGATAGGAAGTTTGATGGAGAAAGGCTTAGAAAATTGTTCATATTATATTCTCGTTTGTTTAACGTAGTCCATTAAAAAAAAATGGATCTGCAGTAGTGATGAAAATTGTTCATGTAACACAAAAACAAAAACACAAACGACATCAGTTGTTTGAAAAATTCACATAATATGACCTGGAGCCGACAATGCCATGTACATTTGTACATGTCTGTATGTTTTTGGTGGGGGTGGGTCCTGATTTTTAGACAAAATATTAAGTTTTACAAAATGAAAGAAATAAAAAGTACCATTTGTTAAATATACATTATAATATCAAAAAATTACTGTTGGTTATCTTATATATATTTTGTACGAAATCAAAACAAGGGTACAAAAAGTAACTGTTGTCAACTTTAGCAAATATGTTATCAAATTCACCATGTTAATTTCATTTAAAAATATAACATCTGAGGATTTCACTGTATAAATTAAAATGGGTCCTACTAAACACTCTGAAATTTACATGCACCTAAATTTACAGACAAAAAGAGTTGGATTTTAAATCTCATCCATTCATTAACATTTCCTTATGAGATACAAATTAACTGTCATCTATCATTGTAGATTAACCAAAATTATAATTTATTTTCGTAGGATGGAACTAGGGTGTGCAGCTTTAAAAAGGCACATTTTACGAATGGTAGCAGACATATTTATATTTTATAACGAACATCAATGATTTAGTGTAAATGATTGTGCAAAGTTCATGTAAAGTAACATAATGCTCATTTAAACTTAATATCATGCAGGTGTTTAGTATAATCTATCTATTTAGCGCTTTAAAATATGATCCAATTTGCTTTCTAGTTGAAATTTCGAAAGTAATCATAATCTAATCGATTGTGACTGAAATATACCATGTAACCAAATTGGTAACCCTATGTACAGCTTATTTTGCTTGCTACAGGTGACTGTCTTTTTATAGCTGGTTGCAAATAATATAGGCATATTAAAATTATTGTTTTTACTGTATATTAATTATCAATGGTGGTTGCGGGCATCTGAGAATTATGTAAATGTTATTTTTAATTTAATAAATAAATAAAAATGTGTTTTACAAAATTACAAAGCTTGTTATTGAAGTTTTCAGAGGGCCTATGTTAACTAATCTAATTTCATTGCATAACATTAATTAGCTCTCTTTTCATTTCAGGTAGCAAAGTGCTTGTCACTTCAATAAATACGATGTCCAAAAACGATGGCCGTTTGGCAGTTAATTTAAAATCAGCAAAATGTCCTTTAAATGCTGGTCAACAGACTCGCAATCTGCACCACCAGCCAACATATATCATCATTTACAAGCAAAAAGAAAGTTCTGATACCGCTAATACCGATTTGACTAAGAACGAAGACACGACACATGACTTTGTACGGAAGAACTTGACCGACATCGACGTAGACAACTATGACAGCAGCATTTCTGCTGCAAAGATATTTTTAGATGACGAAGAAAACAGTTTGCAGTGTAAGACCGCAGCTAACTGTCGTAAATCACAGAAATGTTTAGATTCAAATGATTCGAATTTCATCAAGAAGAAATTGTTTCTGAGCAGTTTTTCGCCCGCCACATCAACATGCAGTTCTCTGACATCTGTACATTCAAATATTAGCTCAGTCGTGACACCAGGCAGCAGTAAGGATGAACAAGACAGTGGGGTCTTCTGTACACCCACCTCAGTTGAAAATCTGAAAAACCACGCTGCTGTACGGAAAATAGTTCTCATTTCACCGGACATTCAAACTCCACTGAGAGTTCAGTCTTTGGCATCTCAGACTCTACAGGCATGCACTTCATCTTCACAGTTTTCTCCGGGCTTTTCAGTGCCACGATTCCCACTAGCCACTTCAACACCAGTGACTGCAGCTGATGGTCATTGTCATGATATTGCGGATACCCCCGACTCCGGTGCTTCTTTTACCACCTCATTCTCGTGTAGTACACCAGGCACACCATTTGGTACATCGATTGTCAACCTTTCGACGGCATCTACCTCATCAGTGTCATCAGGACTGGGACATCTTCAGGTTTCAGAAAAGTTGTCCGATAATGGGGAGAATGATGGGAAAGTCTCACAAATTGATCTCGAGGCAGTCAACACACCTGGCTCCATGAATGAAGGTTTGGTCATTTGAAACTATCCAAATTTATGATAAACTTAAAGCCAATAATTACGCATACATGTCAGTAATGTAGTAATAAAAAATATTTGCATGTTAGATACCGTAATATGGGGTAATAAGGGTACGATTTTAACACTTTTCTTATAATTTATCAATACATCTAACTGTTGTGGGAGGAAGTCCTATGCCATTTTGTGACTACTTGGTCAGACTTCTTAATGGGCTATGCCATGTTCCAAAATCTAAACTCCAAGTATTTATTTTTATTTTTCTAATGACTGTCCCTTATTACCCCTTGGATGGGGTTATAAGGAACTGTCATTGATTTTAGTTGATGTTCCTATTATAACTTCAATAGGAGTTATAAGAGACAAAGAGCATATTTAAAAAAAAAAATAATAATAATGTTTCTCAACAAAACAATAGAAAACAACTAAATCGGAGGTCTAAATAAGCCTGAGTATGCCTGGCGGGGTTTGCCTTTTGGCACAAAAAGAACTAATGACAGAAAATTAAAAATAATCTGTTCTCCAGATCTTGGATGGTTTAAAATACAACAGAAAATGTTTTAACAGTAGTTTTTATCATATAAACAATTGTAACATGTGTCAACAGTTTCTTTCTTTTAGGCAAAATGAAGCTTCAGTTCCTTCACTTCTATAACAACCCTTTTCAATTCCTTTGGTTTTTAAATATTTTGTTTAAAGTCCTCTATTGGATAGAATAAAATGTCAGTTGTTTTGGGCCATTTCCAATTCCCACCACTCTTCTCCATTGCTTTTATTGAGCATCTGTTATCCTTCATCAATGTTAGCACACCTGGGTAGATCTCATTATCGTAAGTGAACAAGACATAGTCACCTTCTTGTACATTCAAACTCAAAGTCCACTATTAATAGCATCCACAGCCTTTAATGTCTTCTTTTGAATGTGGTTTTTTTATGAAGTTTTGCACCTAACTTTGGTTTATATGTGCACAGCAGACTGTCTCTTATTACCCCAGGTTGAAGCACTTTTTACCTGAAATTAAAAATGATAAAAAAATTTATCACAATAAATATTCATATCCTTGTGATATTCTATATAATTGTGTCTTATACACTTCACTACTTCTAGCAATGGTGATTTTTTGTGTGCTTCTTTTGGCTAATCCTGGGCAGGTAAAGTTTTGACCAACATAATTTTTTCGTGAAATTCGCACATTTTTTCAATCTGCTCTCTCCTATCATACAAGCAATAATGAATAAACAACTTACCTTGTATTCTTCAACAACACATTAGTCTTCAATAAAAATTTTTTTGCTTTGCTTCTCTGTTTCAAAACAAAATGAAAATATGCAATGAAAGTGTTTTTTGGAAAAATGTCCCTTATTACCAGGCAGGATATCAAATAATATTACATTATCAGATATCATTAAACTTCATTTAACCTTCATATTGTGAAGACACTGCAAATATATTAATAAAAGCACAAATTTATTTTCAAAAATGCAAAAAAACCGTATCAATTTAAAATGATAGTACATGTGTTGATATGGTGTACACAGGGAAAGTTTCTAGTCAATTGAATTGAATGTATAATGGTTTAAAATTGTGTAGCAATGTCTGAAACTTGCATAATTAATAGCGAAGTAATGCTGAACAAAATGTTCCCAGATACATACATTTATACATGTATAAATAAATAAAAGATGTCTTGATGCTATTTTGGAGAACCTACATGTACTTAATTTAGTATTCATGTAAATGTTACAATGTTCAACAATGTTTTGTCTATTTATCAGTCTTAAGATTCTAAATCATGTACATGTAGGTTAACATGTTTGATGCCTACAGATAGAAAGATGTTTATAAAATATTACGGTAGCGGGCAGCATAGCCCAGTGGTACAGTGCTCGCCTGATGCGCGGTCGGTCTAGGATCGATCTCCGTCAGCTAACCACTGGGGTTTTTCTCGACATAACCATATGTCCGACGCCGATATAACCGTAATTATAATGTGTTGAGTGTGTCGTTAAAAAAACAATCAAAAAAACCCAATTACGCAGGGCTACATACACATGTATCTCTTGTGAGTAGAAAGTTTTGCCAAATTACACATGCACAATGTTATCTAGATAAAAAAATTTAAAAGCACAGAAAGAATAGTTATTTTTCCAACAAAATATTAATTATATGCACTTAAATTACTTTTAAAATTCGAAATTGCCAAATTTGGTGACTGGCAGAGATCTCTGGCCTTGGTTTGCTTTTTAATTTGTTAGTGTGACATACATTTATACTCTTTTCAAATTGTTATTTTTTTACAGAACAAGATGACGTATGTCTGGACACATCTCTGGCCAACATCCACTGGCTTAAAGGCTATTCCTTACCAAAGAAGAAACCAGCAGCAAAGCCAGCAACCAGTCAGGGTGTGGGTATTCCGTGGATGTCCAGTAATCATTCTACGAGGATACATTCCGATCTAGGTGAAATCAAGAGAGTAAGTTATGAGTGACCAAGACAATATATTCATGTAAATTAAATGATATTAAAAAAAAAAAATGTGTTGGTTTGTTAAGCAAATATCAAGACTATTTAATTACACACTGTTCAATGTTCGTAATATTTTAGTGAACTTCTGCATTTTATCAAATTAATATATGTACTACTTAAAAATGTATAATATTTACGTATTCTCTCAGTCACCATTAATTTGTGTGTTTGTAATCATAAAATGCTTTTTATGAAATTAACCCTATCACTTTTCAAATATGCTGAAGTTACTTCCGCATTATGATTGCAGAGAGTTTGCTTGTATGTAATCAAGTGAGTAAGTGCTGGTACATGTAGTTTCAGAAAACACTGCCTTGTTAACCTATCTTCTCTTGTCAAGTACTAGTGTTGAAGACTGACAGATTTTTGACATAGATGTTTGTGTAATGTGTTTTACTCTTTGTGTAACTCCAGACTGAACAGGAGTCTGAGCAGAATCAGAGGCCACCCTACTCGTACATGACTCTCATCCAGATGGCACTGCACAGCCGAGACGACAAGAAGATGACCCTCAAGGAAATATGCTCGTGGGTGGAAACAACATTCCCGTTTTACAAGTACACCGCTAAACCTGGTTGGAAGGTTTGTGCTTGCTTTGACATTTAAATTATATATATATATATTATTAAAAATTATTTCATTTATTATTTAATTTTCCCAGTATTTTCAAAAGATCTTTTAAAATATGAATTGTGATTTTGGTAAATCAATTTGTAGTGGGTTTATAGCCACCATATTGGCACTCTTCTTTCTTTTTCTTTTTTTCTTCTTTTTTTTTTTAATATAATAAATTCATACATGTATCAAACTGCCCTTTTCTGTTCTTCAGATGTTCTTCTCATTCTGGCCACTCCTATCTCTTAATGTCTTTTGCTGTTCACCCAAACATTTCAGTCCAACTGTGACATGCTGTTGCCTTAATTTTGCCACATACTACCTGCTTAAAATCAAGAGAGCACCATTTGATTACAGATGTAAAAACAGATATGGGCACATATTTTTGAAGCTATGTTAGCGCTATGATATATTGTAAAACCATCTTAGGCTATGGCATTCATCATAGTGGTGTCATAACTTTTAACATTTTTACAATATTGTAGGCCCAAGATCACATCGAAAATCGATAGCCTGTTTTGTAAAATTTGTCAAGACCTTATTATTATTTTTATTTATTTATTGAATAATTACAGAATTCGATCCGACACAACCTATCCTTCTACCAATGCTTTGTGAGAGACCAGGCCGAGAAAAAGAAACATGGTGCACACTGGACTTTGCAGCTAGACGAAGCTGAAAATGAACACACAGCGGTTTCAAGTAAATCTACAGGTTGTTTTATCATTGCCTCATTTACTAATTTTGAGTAAAACACAAAATCTCTAGCAGGACCCTCCATGAAAAGCAAGCAGTTAAGTTTGTTCACCTTATACTCACTGAAATTTAGAAAGTGGCGAGTATTTCTGCACTCGCCTTTCATCATTTTGTTAAATAGTGTATGTTGTTACTATAGTTTAGGTTTTTTTAATTTATGAAACTAATGTCCTTATTTGTAAAAAAATGTCCTGGAATTATTATGTGGAGAGCAGTAGATTATTCTTCTGCTATTTCCAGATAGAGCGGCCAGGGCCCATATTTTCGAAGCATGCCATAGTGACGTCACATCCTACGGTGGTTTTACAATTTAGTAGGGCTAAGATGGCTTCCAAAAAATGGGCCCTGCACAAGTTCATAAAACGTCTAGTCTGAATGCTTGCATTAACTGTTTCATTTATACATGTAGATCATTCAATCCTCATGCAGAAATGATTTTTGTAAATTATTTCTGAAGAAAAGAAAAAATGTTTTGGAAATAACAAAAACAAATACTGTTTTTGTTTACAATTTAGAAAATAACTTGGCAAAAAAAAATCACTTGTAGTAAATTCAATAGTATGGAAAAAAGCATTCCATGTGGGAAGGACTATAGGTATATATTTTAAGCACAATATAAGCTATCAAAACAAAATGTATGTTACACGGTTAGAAACTGTTTGTGTGTCTATGCGGTCTAAAATTTAAGGCGGAAATATTTTAATGGTAACAAAAATATAATTCTTAAGATTTGTTTTTCTTGTATTAAAATAACTATGGAACTGCTAGCATATATTAGCTATGTGAAAGATGGGGCAGGATTGTTATCAACATATCAGGTAAAGTTATTTTTCTGTGTCACTAGAGTCATAAAGCTTAGAAATTTAAAGTGTTTGCTGTTAATTTCAGATGTGTACGTTTCCCAGTCGATGACTGCAAATGAGGTTCCAGGCATGATTCCACTGTTTGTGAACTCGCCATTTCTTCAGCAGACTAATGGTTCTTTACAGTCTTTTCAACTTGATTCATGTAATTCCAGAAAAAGAAGAACAGGTATATAAATTCAGAATAGTAACTTATAATGTTTAAGAACTAAACAATGCCTAACTGGTCACTGCGTACGGTTCTTTTTTGCCAGATAGATCAGGCCTTGGATGATTAGTGGTGTTGTAGAACAAAACAAACTTTAAAAACTCATGTGCATGGTTGTTAGCCATATGCCAGACACCAAAATATGTTTATTGTGCATCATTAAATAAAACATGTCTTCTTAAGTCCTGCTTAAGGCGGTGAATACAATATATATGACTTCTGTGATTAATGGAAAAACATTAAAGTATGTTAAAAAAGATTTTTAATGTATCATAATTTTGTTTTGCAGGACCGATGCCTATTCTCCCTCGGCCTTCTCCAATGCAAGCTTACGCCCTGGTGCCTATACAGAGTGTCCCTCTACAGACCATGCAGAACAACCCAATCATCGTACATGTACCTAACTCACTGCCACAGCAACAGGTCCTGTCCAACCTGATTCCCGTCATCCCGTCCATCCATGCAGACTCTCATAATACTCAAGCCATTACTCTAGCATCTTCAGTGAACTCCGTCCATTCATCCTGTCACAGTCAGGGTGCCTCATTTTTACCCCAACAGCAACTGAATTCTGTCTACACACAACAGTCTCAAAATATGACAATGATAACAGTGACTCCAAGGGAGTGTTCAGTGGAGACGAGCACTACAAACTACAGCAAACTACAGCTCAGTTCGGTGCAGAGAGTGAAACAGGAAGATCGAACGGAACACGATGGCACAAACGTCATCAAACAGGCCTGGTCACAGGCCAACAAGTTGACATGTGAAAGCCAAACTCCATTCTTTCAGTCATCATCCCCTCATACGCATAGTTGTGAAGAGATGACTGATCCATTATCAGAGTTTCATAGTGAAGCAGTTGAACAAAAATCAAAGCGACAAAAGACTAACGCTGGTTTGCCCAAGCCAAAAATGTATATAACTCATCCAAAGAAAAAAACGAGAAGTCGCGTTAAAAAACAACTACCCAAAGTTTTGGAGGAAAAGGAATTGTTGGCGGATAGTTCCGATTCAGAATCTGAAAATAAAATTTTCAGTGGACTTCCAACTCCTCTGCGGTTATTGTTTGATTCTGATAATACTAACGGTGAACCACGCATTACTTCCACACCTCTAAGAAATGTTTCGTTTTCACCTGACCAGCTTCCCTCGCCAATACGTGGACTAACACCTTTAAAGTGTGGCAATCTTTTCGATGGCAGCTTTCTGGACAACCTTCACGAGGAAACGTCAAGAACGATAAAGTTGTTTGGTTCTCCGATAAACTGTGACACACTTAAGACTGGTAACGGTTCCTTTTCAGAATACGGCATCGTGCAAATATCCCCTGACAGAGGTTTGAAAGGCCAGAATGATAGTGACAACAAGCATAGTTTGTCGAATCTCTTAGCTGATTTCCCAATTGACGCTAACTTCATGGATGATGGCGACGGTCTTCCTGTAGATTTTTCAGTGCTCAACTGGAGTAATCTTCAACAGCAGTGTCTGAACAAGAGTGGTAGTCCCAGTGATTCATAACAACTGTTAGCTTAGGTCTTTGTAGAACTTATCATAACAATCACAATCTACTTCATAAACTCATTGATGGGTTTTTTTACTGCTAGTTTTAAAATTTTATATGTGAACTGTTAGTGGACTAAATAGTGCTTGGTGATTTCTCATCAACTTTGTGTTTTTTAAATTTTCTGACTTTGACGAACTAAGATGTTTAAATAGTTAAAAGCAAACAAAACCTATTGTTATTTCTGTAATACAGGCAAACAAAAATTAATCATGGAATGGTAATTATATGGAAACATTGTTTTTTTTTAAATGGGTCTGATTAGAACTTTTTTTTTTTAATTCTTTCAGTGTGTATTGGCTTCCTGTATAACATGGAAACTAGATAGCTGATACAGTTGTTTGAAAATATAGTGTGAATATTTATGTTAATATATTTTTCTGTTAGAAATTAGAACACTAGCTTTAAGCATTTCTTTGAACATGCAATGTTCAAGGATGTGTAAATGAATTTGTTATGTACACGTATATGTACACATGTTTAATAAAGGTATACACCATATAAAATAGATGGCATCTGTGGTAGTGTTTTTCATTGTTATATTAAAATATTGTGGTATTAGCAGTGACCTATGTACTGTATGTTAGTAAATTATTGTATAAAGACTTGATGTGAATCAGTAGAACCGATTCAGACATCTAGTAAACTGGCCAAAAAAAATTGTTGGCAGTTAGCCTACTAAAGGAAAAGTTGTCTGAAAATGTGGTGCAAAATTCCTTGGCATATTGCAACACTATAGGCTCATTAAATATATCAGCTCTAAACAAATTTGGCAAATTTATTATCAAATACATTCCACCTAATGAATTTGCATCTGATTTAATATTGCCAATTAGAGTACCTGATATTTTATGTCTGAGTAGTTTTAATTTGGCAAACTACAAATTTTATCTTTATTTGAAGAGTAGGTCTAACACACACGCTTTACCCAGTTCACACGGGTCTTGTAATATGACACCAGTACTGGAATAATGCATGAAATACAGACGGAATGGAGGGGAGGTGGGGCGGATCCAGCTTTTCTGATAAGGGAGGGGTCCAAGACAAAAAGGGCACCATAACATTATGAAAAGGTATTATTGAAAAATTACACATGGTTTACATGGACCATAATATAATAGTGCTACAAAAGGGACGCTGGCATAAATAAATTTGTAAAAAAAAACCTAAAATTCCTAAATAAAAGGGGCACTTCTCAAATTTTGGACCCCTCACCCCCCTAGATCCGCCCCAGGGGAGGCTATTTGATTTGTTAGTGGTTGTAGAAAAGAGTTGAACATTAATTAAACTCATTCACCCATTGTGTGGAACAGCCACAAGTCCCAACAGACTTGAAAAGAAGATAACGTGATCTTTAAAGTGACGTTCCTGAGTTTGCTGCACTTTTTAAGATGTTGACTAACAGAGACTTTTTAACGAATGTAACTTTTTTAATTACATATCAGATATATTTTTCTGCATACAATATTATTGGCTGTATATTAAACTTGTTTCTGATCTTTATAATATTTGTACACGGTTAAATTTCATTTTATTACCTAAAATATTATTTTTTTCGTACATATGGAATAATTTGAAAACAGAATCTAGTTTGGGTTTCTTACAAATATTAGATGACCAGAAACACACTGATCTTCTAAACAAGACAATATATTTAATATACATATATTAAAATTTAATCGTAATTATAGGATATTAAACGAACTTCCATTTCGTATCATGTTTATGTCCCGAGTGAAATAATTTTCAATTATCACGAGCTTTAGCGAGTGACAGTGAAATTATTTCACGAGGGACATAAACATGATGCGAAATGGAAGTGAGTTTAATATCCTATTTATTACCCTTTATCGATTTTAAATAAAAACAACTAACACAAATACACGTTTACATTTTAATGAAACACACTATGCAAAATAGCCTATGACGTCATAAACGTTAACCCATGACGTCATAGCATTAGGTGTTATGTCCCACTTGGCGTTCTAGTAGGACGTATCATTTTGATATGTACCAAGATATTTTAAAGCATATGGGTAATAAAAATATTTTATTAGTCGGAAACATACTATGCAGCAAAGTCGTGAATGTCCCTTTAAAAACGGTATTTGGTATCTAAGCATGTCATATCATTTGTACATGGGATTACAAGATGCCCATACGCTTACGATTATGAACAACAAAAGAAGATAACATATACATGTATACAGATAGATATAGTTTTCTCATTTGCTGCGATGACCAAAATCATGAGCCTACGGGACAGGCCTGAAGAAAATTCTCAAATTCTGGCAAAAGCAACAGAGAAGTGAGGGGAAAAAATCAGGTGGCCATGTATTTTCATTATTCTATCAACAATATTAGTTGTAATCCATGTAAACATGCGTGGTGTTTCGTTTGCAATACTATTTAGCTGTTTTGCAGGTATGGTAATATGAATAAACGTAATCCAGATT
This sequence comes from Dracogyra subfuscus, assembly GCA_016106625.1. Classification (NCBI taxonomy): domain Eukaryota; kingdom Metazoa; phylum Mollusca; class Gastropoda; order Neomphalida; family Peltospiridae; genus Dracogyra; species Dracogyra subfuscus. The sequence goes on along the minus strand of JAECMU010009128.1, from coordinate 4,246 downwards.
CGGGCACTTTTGTTTAATTCGGGCAACAACTGGCGTTGGCAGGATTTTGTAGGTGGTGG
>JAECMU010009116.1:6035-17100 GCA_016106625.1 Dracogyra subfuscus | reverse complement strand
ATACATATATACATACATACATACATACATACATACATATATATACACACATAGTCAAACCTGTCTTATGCGGTCACACAAGGGAGTAGATAAATGTGGCCACTTAAGACAGGTGACCGCTGAGTACAGGTTGCCACATATATAGTCTTTGAAATATTTCTTGTTTTACTGTTTGTACTGCTAATCAACAGATGTGTGCTTCACAGTTGACTATAAATCAACTTTTGACATGTCTCCTTCAGAAATAATGCAAATGGAATGTATTAAAGTAACCATTATCAACAAGTTTGTTTTCTTTTTCCATTTAATTATTTAAATCCTATTTCATGCTGTGTATTGTCATATTAAGTGGTTGCTTCATACAGGTATTTTGGTGATTTGGGATCCGATTTAGGTGGCCACTGGTCGTGTTAGACAGGTGACCACTTATTACAGGTGCATTTACATTATAAATCGTTTGAGACAGGTTTGACTTGGTACACTAATTAGCATTTGTCTTAAAACCATCCACTTTAAAAAAAAAAAAAAAAGGTTAAAAGTTAAATATTACATGAATCGTCTGAATATTACAGACTTCAACACTACATATACTAGTAATTAAAATTAAGATCGATGAATGTATAAAAATCCTGTATGAAATTGTATATCATTTCTAACAAATAACTTGCAGGTAATTCCGTGTGAAATAACAATATTATGTGCATGTGTGTCTACTGCTAATCTCTGAAACATGATTGGAATGAAATTAAATAATATTGTCCGCAGATAATAAGTGTTGCCATAATGTGTCCATGTAGCCAGTAAAGTCTATATATATATATGCTTTAGATGTGATTGGTTTAAAATTAATACTATGTACAGTAATGAGAAAAATAAATAAGTAAAATGATAATTGCAAAAAAAGACGAAAAACTAATTCTGGGCAGATTTATTTAGGTGTACAACATACGAACACAAGACTAGCACTGAGTGAGAAAAATATTTCGCCAAATTGTCTGTTAAACTTGAAAAATTGCAGAAATCAACAGTTATTTTCTAAAAAATGTCCATTATTACATGAATTTTTATCGCAAATTAAAATAATATTTGGCAAGTTGTGGTGCACTGGCTGTGACGAGAAATAGCCCATTGGGCCCACTGACGGGGATCGATCCCAGACCGACTGTGCATTGAGCGAGTCCTGTATGACTGAACTACATTCCGCCCCTACAGGGAGACTAAAAGGTTCCATTTTTCTGTGTTCAAGCTAGGAGTCCATATTCCATAGCATGTTTCATAAATGGCGACTAAATTTCATTTTAGTATGTACTGGGTCCATTTGTTATGGGCTTCATATTCTTTATGACACGCAGACAGCCACTGTCTAAAGTGTATCATATATGTATCTGGTTTTAACTAAATCCTTTGCATTATGTCTGTGTGTATATATGGATAATGTTTTTATCCACTGATTTAGCTGTGGCTTTGCCATGTTGATATCAATTTTAAATGGTTTTGGGTCAGTGTAGTATTAAATATGGTAACCAAGTAGAAACATAGTGTTTTAAACTTTAAAGGTGCATTTATTTAAGAATTGTTTTTAATTTTTGGTGAATTTATTGATGTGTGACCATTAAAAATTGTATTAAAAGTTGAACGTAGTGTAGCAATTTTATACTAAATTTGTAACTATCAATAAATACAGCCAAGAATAACAAACTTTTGTTATAATTACAAACTAGATTTTAATAAAGTTAAAAATACAGTTTGCAGCATTCTTTTTTGTTATTTCATTAGTTTTTTTGTAATAATGTCCCATTTGTTTAACAGTGTTTGAAATAAGCACTTGTCCGTTTGTCCTGGCAAGTGAAAATCTGCTGGGACAAACAAACTGGACCTCAGTGTTTGTCCAGTGGAAAAAAAAAAATCTATGATGTTTCATTTTGAGCAACCAAACACATTGTCGTTGCATTTAAATAAAACTAATAACTCATTTGGACAAGTGAAAATATTGGTGTCCAGACAAGTAGATTTCTAGATGTACTTGTCTGGTGGACTAGCAACAAATTCTACTTATTTCTATCACTGTTTAAAAGTCTGCAGTACTTCTTTAGAATATTAGGGTTTTGTAAATACCTTTAAAAAAATATATATTCTAGTAAAACATCAGGATGTATGACAATTCAGAACCAGGACTCGACCTTAGCCATAGCCCAGAGTGTTTTGGCTACCAAATGTTTGCTCTGGCTACCATATGTCTAAAACCGGTAGCCTACCGTGCTACTATATATTTGTTTTACACGTCCAGTTACTATGCAATCAACAGGTTCAAGTGTGTATTTCACAGTATATTTCGCATGATTTTAAAAACCCTAAAACATGATTTTAATATTTTTTGTCATTTGTTTCAAGTATTAAAATTATGGGGTGGGGCTACCCATTTTTACTGGGGTCTTTCAGATTTTATAACCTGGTAGTCCGATTGGCTACCTCTAAAAAAAGTTAAGGTTAAGTCCTGAGAACACTTCATCATTGATCATGAAGTTTTGCGTTTGTGTGTAATGCCAGACTAATTTTTACATGTATTCAACTATATGTGAACAAATTACTGCTTCAACTTCAAGCAAAACAAATAAAACGAAACAAAAATAATTTTTTTAAACTTAATAAAGAAACAAAACAAAAACGAAACAAGAACCTTCCAACCCCCTTCCCAAACAAAACAAAACCTTTAAATAAAAATGTCATACACTGATACAGATACATAAGGATTACAGTGCTGTAGGGATTATAATTTTTGTTAGGATTACAGTGATGTAGGCATTACAAATGTCAAACACATTAACAGTGCTATAGGCATTAAAAATGTTGTTACGATTACAGTGCTATAGGCATTAAACGTGCTATAAACATTAACAATGCTACAGGCATTAATACTATAATAGTGCTGTAGGCATTAGCGGAAGGAAGAAAACTTGTTTAACGTGCACATTCAGAGCAAGCTGTTGTAGCGCACACCTGCTTTGGGCACAGGTACCGGCCTCAGCCGGTTCTTCCGTCCAGGACAGGAAAGGGTTGGGGTGGGTAAAGAAAGCACTGCTTGCACTGACGGGTGCATGGGAGCACCTGCAGTCTGCCAGCAGCCAGTAACAGGTGGGGGGTGGTATGGTGGTATGAAATTTTGAATGTCCCATAGGATTAGGACAAAGAGAAATGGGTGCGCGTTTAAATGAAGGAAGTTTGGCGCAATTTTGATGATCATTCTAAAGGAAAAAGTAAGGAACTACATATAGGTTTGGATTTAGTAGGCCAAGAGTGGCTTGTTAATAGGACATGTTGATGATGAGGTGTCTCCCTAGGTTGCCATATAATCATAAATAAAAAAAAAATTCTATGGTCTATTTCTCTTATTAGGAACTAATATGCAATTAAGCAGTTGTAGACCAAGAAATAACAGTATGATCATAATAAACATGCTATTTAATATGAACATTTAAACAAATATTTTAAAATGCTGTCTAGCATATTTCCATAGTCTAAACAAAGTAGTACCCTTAAATGACTTGAAATAGTCCAAAATAGTTACTAGTATTAGTATTAGTAACTGTTTAAAAATAATTTTGAGAAATGTTCAACATTAACAGATATTGAGAAAATACAAGAAAGATGAGCAACTTAATACAAGAAGATTTATAGTTTTTAATTTAAAAATCTTAACACAAGTAAAAGATTGTGAACAAAAGTGATGAGTGTTTTTGGGGGTGGGAGTGAGGAAGGGGCAAGGAGGGGGAAATTAAACACGCATTTACTTCTTTTTTCTTGATCTAATTTTGCACATTCAGAATTTCTGACTTACAGTTCTATAACATGATAAGATATCAATTAACTTTTACAGTACACATAGACACTCACACACACACATACATGTTACATGTAGGCCGATTTAGAAGTTTCATTTGTGTCACAGTATGTGACCCAAGCATATGTGCCTGTTTCAAAGGACTAGTATATAATTATATCTACAGACATTTGTGTTTAATTGTTTGCTTATAGATACTGTCATGGCTTGGAAACACAGCCAGTTGGTCTTCCTTGTTGATGGCATATTTGCATCCCCACATTGGGACGGAACCTAAAAGCGAAATTGATCTGGAGCGCCTTTAATGTCAAATTCCCCGTGACCTCGTTTGGCCATGTAAATGGATGCTGAGATAAAAGAAGCCATTAAATCAGACCATTTATTCAAACAAATGATTACAAATTCCTTTGCTCAGTAGATTTGGTTACTTGTTAAGACATAAATATCAGCATTGTATTAATTTCTCTAGCATTGCTTTAAAGGGGGGCAATATATTTGCAATTTGAGCTATGTGTTGGCAAGACATAGACATTTACATCTGAAAAAAAGTTTTTATGTCACTGTAATTGTAAACCAAGGAAGATATGTTACAATTAAAAAAATGAAAATGCAATCGATGGTGCATTATTTACTAGAAAGGAAAAAAAAACGTATTGTAAAAATAATGTATGTCTGAGAATATTGTACAAAATGTATGGTTAGGTTGTATCACAGTGGTGAAGTACTTTATCGCAGGATCAATAACTCTTGATGAACTTGGTTCTTTTATATGCACCATCTCACAGACAGCGTAGTACATACCACAACCTTTGATATACAAGTCATGAGAAGGTCTATAAAAGAAATTACTTGCTGCTGTAGGTGGGAGTTGCCTATGTGTAGGCAGTGCGTTTTTTCTTACACCTTATAAGCCGAAGTAGGCAGTGCGTTTTTTCTTACACCTTACAAGCCGAATGTTAAAATCACTTTTGTTCGGAAATGCGAGTGATAACTCATGTTCCCGTCCATATTTGCCTGAAAAGTTTTAGAAGAATGAACAGCAAAATTGATCGCCCTGCAATAAAAATGTTAATATTGTTTTTGTCTGCCAGTTTTGACCAACATGGTAATAAAGAGTAATAAAAATGTATTGAAAGGAGCCAATCTGTACTACAAATTCTTTATTGATTGTAAAAAAAATTATGATGCTATCCGCTTTGGCAATCTGATTAAAATTAGCTCTACTAGTCTACCAGTAGATCTAACAGCATTGTGTTAACTCCCATGTCTAGGTGATATTTAATCTATAAATAACAATTTAAATATCAACCAATGACACTTTCATAACATAATTCGGGAGCATACAAATTCAAAAAATATTGGGCAAGACTATTTATGCAAAAGGCAAACTTGTTGGTCTGTCAACATTAAAAAACAAGGGGAAAAGTGCAGTAATAAATGCTGTATTGTATACTAGTAGTAGTATAACAGATTTTATGGCTATGCCATAACAGGTTTTTTTTTGTTGTCTTGAAACAAATTTTATATACCCTCAGCATAATCCCGAATGTTTTTAAATTCTTTTCAAATCACTGGCAGGGATTTTGTAAGATACAGTTTTGATTAGTAGAACGAAAGGTCAGCTGGACATGAGCTCCAACGGGGTGCTGTTACATCCACAGGTATAATAGTAATTAACCAATGGAGATACTTTTATTAGGTTGTGGCTTTGGTTGACTATAGTTGCCAATTCTGTTTTAAAGTGGTCATGCAAATAAGACCAGAAAAACTAAAATTACATGTTTTGCCAACTTATAATTTATTCCGTCACAAATATTGCACTCATTTTTTTTTTATTAGGGCATATTTCATATGAACATTTTCACAAACTGTGTTTGGGGATGGAGAGAGGAAGGTTAAAGCTAGCATGAACATAATTGTTTGTTTTTTAAATATTGATACAAATATATTTGACAAAATCAAAATGTTTTATATACTCTTTCAGTTTTAAAAGGGGGTAGACTACTTGGGGTGATACCAATGTGCGATTATAATAAGAAATGGATTATTCTAAGTTCTAGAGATATATGATGATCAGTTATGAAATCCCTTATACATTTTTGTAGAAAATTAACTAGTTATTCCTATAATCTAGATACCTAGATGAAATATGGACGTCTGTTGGAGTTTATACTGAATACTGGTAGTTAGTTAGTTATTAAAGGTGAAATTAATGAAATTTTTTGTCTCTCCTTATGAACATGACAATAAGTCCTAATAAGTTAAATACTTTATAATTTATTACATATCTAACCGACTGTATAATCAAAAGTTTACCTTTGCTGACACCCAATAGCCCATGTGTATTTTTGTGCTGGGGTGTCGTTAAAATTGATTGATTGATTGATTCATTGATTGATTCATTGATTGATTCATTGATTGATTGATTCATTCATTCATTCATTCATTCATTCATTCATTCATTCATTCATTCATTCATCCATTCATCCATCCATCCATCCATTCATTCGTTCATTCATACATTCATTCATTCATATATTGATTCATATAATCAAAAGTTGATTGCCTAGTTCATATCAATTGTAACTGATTTTCATTGACAAAATTTCAACTCGTTCCCAACACAATTTGTCAAAGTCATAAACAGATAAATTAAAACTTTGGTGCTTTTGTTTTACAGAAAGAACTTGACACGACTGTTACAGACCTTGCAAAACGCCAGGATGAAAGTGACGTTTCTAGACGAAGATTGGTAGAACAAAGTAGAGAATTCAAGAAAAACACACCTGAAGTGAGTATTATCATTCTGATCAATCGGTAACACTGTTATTTAACTCTGATTTAACACAAAGGCATATTTTTCACCAGGGCCCAGTTCCACAAAGCGACCTTAGGCCTAAGATTACCTTAAGTGCATAGCTACCCTATGCACATAGGTTGATCTTGGGGCTAAGATCACTCCATGGAACGGGGCCTTGGTCCCTAGTTTCAACCCGTAAAAATGGGCGCTAAGTTTGGTTAATTTACAAACCTCTAACAAATTTGGATACAACTGAGTACATCATAAAGAATATTTTTTTAATAAATTGATATATGGCATTTAGAAATAGACTGGGTATTGTGTTAAATAGTGTATTTCAATAAGCAAACATTCTACCAGGAGAGCAGAGTTTTGGAATTGACTGCAGTGTTAAAAAAGTTATGTCCATTTTTGTCACGTCCTGGCACATTTTACTTTTCACTTTATAAGTCAATTTTTTTTTACAAAAAACTAAAATTAGGCTGACACGCTAATACTACTATATGTAAGGAGCCTATAAATGATAAAACTGCATTTCCATTTAAAAAGGACTTTTACTTAAGGAGATCATAAGAGTCAGAATGTCACGTCCTGGCTTAAATTATTACCACAGAATGGCCCTTGTGGAACAAGAGTATGTGATGTTGAAATACCCTTAAAAATGGACTAAAAATGTGACTCCATAATCATTACTTCATAGACGAACGTTTGTTTTAAACACATTAGCATGACCAGAAACACTTTGGTAGCGGGCAGCATAGCCCAGTGGTACAGTGCCCGCCTGATGCGCGGTCGGTCTAGGATCGATCCCCGTCAGCTGACCACTGGGTTTTTTTCTTTTCGACATAACCATATGTCCGACGCCGATATAACCGTAATTAAAATGTGTTGAGTGCGTCGTTAAACAAACCAAACCAAACCAACCACTTTGGTTGTATGGAAATGGATAATCTAAACAATAAAATAGAAGTAATATTTGATTTCATTGATCATAGACGGCTCTAATAGTGAAAAACATGCTGTAGTGTTTAAAAACTAGGGTCTGTCCCTTTAAAACACACCACAGTGCTAATATCTATTTGTATTTCGCAAATTGTAAAAAATGTGAAGGAAATCTGTTTACATGTTTCTATAACTTTGCATTTTGACTTTTTTTATTTATAACTTTTAAATAATTATAAATCTGTCTTTTGTTTTGAAAATCAGCCCATTTGTTGCAATAAACAGAAATGTTGGTTTCATTGTGGAAGCATTGCGATTAATTTGGATTGTCTCATCGATCTAAAACATCCATTATTATTTTTACTATTCTTAATAAGATTGGGCATATTCTTTTAAAGGGTCTTGTCTAGACAACCTTTTAACTGGCCAGTCTGAATAAAATGGTTTTTTTTTTTCCATACAATAACAATGCTGTAGTTTGTATTTCTAATACCACCCCACAACATAAAATGTCAGGGTTTCGGCCAGAGGGTAAAATGGGTATGGTGCCATACCCACATTTTAAAAAAGATTTCTTTTACTAAATTAATTAATACTCTTATCATTACTGCATACTTTTCTTAACCCTAAGCCTGAACATAACTCATTTTCTTTCTGGTGGAGGCTGCCCATACCCACTGTTGACTGTGGTTGCATTCAATTCCATAACGTCATGCCTAAAAATTTCTCTTTCTGGCATCAACACTGAATGTATGTCGGGGCTTGAAATAACAGCCTGCGAAAAGCCAAAAGCTGTCTATTTTTTAGACCTAGCAGACCTGTGAAATAAAATTCACCTGCTAAAATTACTAAAAGAAAAATGCAGGTAGTTTTTCAAGAGATCGATGTATGTCATCTCATATTCTATTTAGCTAAGGCTGATCTCGGGATTCTGTTATATTTTAATTTTTATAATGTTCTAAAATACATCTCGAAGGTACTAATTTCCCCCAGACTGTCCCAAACCTTCCACTCGTCCTGTGCCTGGTTAACGACACCACTAGAGCACATTGATTAATAAAGCATTGTCTATTGGATAAAAATCCTGTGCTGTCTGTATTTCCAGCAGGCCATATTTGTTTCTTTGCAAGCCATATTTTACTTCCTGTTATGAACCCTGTGTGACCTTTCTGTAACTTAGTGCAAGATAGTTTAGTTAGCTCACCTTTTAGTTTACACTTGTCAATAGGTTTGATTTTATTTGATGTTGACTCTCATACGATTTGATAGAATACTCCTACATACTTACACACACACACACACACACGCACGCACACACACACACACACACACATAGACACATAGACACACACATAGACACACACAGACACACATACACATACACACACACACACACAGACACACACACACACACACACACACACATACACACACAGATACACACATAGACACACACACACAGACACACACACACACATATACACACACACACACACATTGACACACACACACATACACAGACACACACGCACCCAGACACACACACATATATATATACACACACACACACACACATATACATACATACATATTTTGACTAGTCAATTGTCAGCAGGAAAGTTACTCGCTGGGATCTTTTCCATTCCAAGCTGTGCTTTAAAACTGCTATATAAACGGCTGTGGTATGTGTTTTCCTGATTATGGAATAGTACATGTCTAAAATATGCCTTAATGCTAATTGGAACAACTAACCAGTTGGTTTGTTCTATGTCTTATCAGTGTATCACTCTAGCCCAAGTATCATAGTTAATGTTTTGGGGGTTTGTTTTATTATTTATTTATTTATTTGCAAGCATCTGCTTTTAGCCTAAAGTGTTGCATTCGTTTGGTATTTTGAATCTTTTGTAGGAATAATTTTTTAATATCTAAACCACATGATTGTAATTACTAATATTATGGATTTTATATGTTAATATTATATAAATCATCAATAATATTATATTAAGTTTTTTGTTTTTGTTTTTTAGCATACTGTAAATATGTACTGTTATATGCCATAATTCTACCAAACAGACCCAAGCAAATTATGATCCACTTTATATTATTATAATTCAGCAAAACATAGATCTTTTCTTTTTTTTTATTAAAAGAAATATATCTATTTCTTCCCCATTATTTTACCAAACAGACCTGACCAAATCAAATGATGCTGAGCCAATCTATATTACTATAAAATTCTGCAGATCATTTCAAGTGGTCACAAATTGCCAAGCATTATAGCCGGAAGTAAGCTTTGTGGGGAGTTTATAAAACTCATTAAAGAAGAGACGGAACACACACAGGGGGTGGTGCGCTAGCGTGCAGCTCAAAGCAGCAAAAGAATATTACTTTTTAATCTTTAAGCGGGGAGACAAGAAAAATCCAAATTATCTATCAATGTAGCAACCATCTGGTGCTAGAATGTATCATTCTGGCCTAATCTATAATGGTGTTTATCTCGGATTTGACCTTTTTTTAAGAGCGGTTCTTATTTCCTAGGAGTTCGGTTGCTGATTATGGATCTATGTGGGTCATGGGTGATTGAAACACTAACAGACTGTTATTCCAGTCCAGCGATTTTCTCTTTGATGTGTATGGTTCTTGTCTTTTTCTGTTTGATTCAAACAGATTGACCTATCCTAACAAATTGGATTTGTTAATGGGAGGAATGTAGTTGCTTCTTACTTTCAGCTGTTTAGTTTTTCTTTATATATATTTTAATTTTTAAAGAAGGCATACATGTATTTGTATATATTTTTGTATAAGATAAGATAAAATTTAACTTTAATTTACTTTTATATGCCACATCTAAAACAAGATACCAAACTTACATACTTTTTTTCATAAAAATATGTGTATAAACAAAATATGTACATACAGAACAGTATGCATAACTATAGGCAACAAAATAAATAAATATAGCGGGCAGCATAGCCCAGTGGTACAGTGCCCTCCTGATGCGCGGTCGGTCTAGGATCGATCCCCGTCAGCTAACCACTGGGGGTTTTCTCAACATAACCATATGTCCGACGCCGATATGACCGTAATTATAATGTGTTGAGTGCATCGTTAAACAAACAAACAACCAAACAAAATAAATAAATAATTATTAACTAATTTGTTGGAATAAATATGATTTGAACTTACGAGCCTGAATGTACAATGTATTAAAAACTTGAAGTACTTAGCAATCACAGAATGGAGCAATCAACACCACTAAGTCCCACAGGACCCAGTTAAAAAGTAGGATGTACATGTAGCTTAGAAGAGTTCTTGTCTGAGGGGTGATGGATTGTAGGATCAATCCCTTACCAGGGTTTCTACCAGATGGTAAACATTTGGTTGCAGATTTAATTGTTTGACAAAATTAATTTCTTTTATCACTGCTGTATGATTTTCTTAACCCTAAACGTAACCTTTTTTTTTTCCCTGGAGGAGGCCCCCCC
>JAECMU010009109.1:7252-28328 GCA_016106625.1 Dracogyra subfuscus | reverse complement strand
TTATTAAAACCGGTTTGATCTTGACAACGTATTATCGACAATCGTACCTTCCTATTTCAGAATTAGTATTTTATAAAGTGTTAGTAGAACTTTCAAAATTTAATCATGTATATATAGTTTTAATAAAATATACAATCAAAGTAGACAATGAACGTTTTCACTTATTAATTTTACGTGTTAAAATCGACAAATTCAAATAAATATTATTTCGTTTGGAAAGGGTAAAGTTAGTGTGTGTGTGTGTATATGTGTGTGTGTGTGTGTGTGTGTGTGTGTGTGTGTGTGTGTGTATGTGTGTGTGTGTGTGTGTGTGTGTATGTGTGTGTGTTTAACGACATCAAAGTTAGAGCATATTAATTTTATCATCATCCGACGCCATACAACCGTAAATAAAAAGTGTTGAGTGCGTCGTTAAATAAAACAGATACTGTCCTTCCTTCTGTCTGCTGTTGGATGTTTAACATTTGATAATTTTGACATATAATCTTAGAGAGAATCGGGTGCATGTGCAGGGGAGGGTATTGGAGGTCAAAACTCTTACTAGCCCAAGTTTAAAAACATATATATTTTTTTTTTTTTCTGGGGGAGCTTGGCCCCATATAAACTTCGCTCAGCACAGTCTATAACCTCAACCCTGCTGAAATCCTTGCACACGCGCCTTGGAAAACCACTACATTGAGGGTTTTTTTTATAGCAAGAAATCGTTTATCTAACAGACAGGATATTACATACCATGGTCTTTTATATACCCGCCGATGAGGATCGATCATAGACTGACTGCGCATTTTAACCCCCCCCCCCCCACCTTTTTAGGTCTAAGTAATGATTAAAAATAATATATACATGTAGACTTAAAAACTGTTACGTAAATCGAACACAGTAGCCTACCCTCTTCCTCTACCCCAAGAGCGTTACGTAATTCACCCCCACGGCCCCCTCGCCCCTTTACATATAACGCGTATGCCAACAGCTGGCCACAGTCAAAATTTCAAGGCAAATCTCCCACCCACCGACCCATGGAAAGGCGTTGTACCATACAACTATGGATATAAATATGTTTTGGATATATGAGACGACCCCTCAGTCACGTGATCTCTTGTTGGGGAATTTCACACTTGTGATAAGCCAATGAAAACCGAGATCGATAGGAGCCCGTCAAACGTGTCCCACTTTCAAAATAATGGCTTTGTTTTTTATTTAGATAAGCTAGCTGATGAGTGCGGCGTCATATAGACACCAAACGTAATAGGATTTTCTTTTCTATGTGCTTAAATAATAAAAATATTCCAGGGAATTCCGCTTTAATTCCTTAAATCTAGGCTACTTGGAAAAAAATAGATTCACGCTACTATATAACGGCCAGCAGGTAGCCTACATTTGTTTGAATAGTCGGTATTATAATAAATTACCATACTCAGGCCTACATGTGTATGTTAATAAATGCAAACCAATGCACATTTCACAACAGATGTAAATTGACTGAATAAATAATCCATTAGGCTGCTAATCATTTTACTAAAGTTTATGCCCAGAGATGAGGGCGAGCAAAACACGTTAGCGAAAAAGTAATTTTGAATTGGAAAATTGGAAATGGCTTGAAATAATTCCAAACACGCTTTTTCCGTTTTATGTTGTTGTTTGTTTGTGGGGGTTTTTCTGTTTGGCCAACAGTCATGACATCACCCGGTTAAGTGTATGACTCGCTATGCTTTTTTGCCAAATTTGGTCGTGTACCAGAGTGAGGATTATTTAATTTAGATAAAATATTGTCATAAAATTCTAAACAGAGATAATTGTATATTGAAAAGTTGCTTCTTATACTTATATGATTGTGTTGAAGAACATGATGAAAAACAACCTGTGATTATCATGTGAAAATACTAATGGACTATGTTATGGTTTGGTGAATTGTGGATTAGCCAATGTATAGATCATAAACATTTACCTATTATTAAACAAAGATTGTTCGACCAAGCACAGCAGTTTATTAGAGGTCAAATATTTGAATCACCGAAGTGTATTTGTTATAAATATATGATTGAAAGAAAACATTTTTTATTTAAAGACGCTCTCAACACATATGGTTAAGGACCACACATATATTTAGAGAGGAAACCCGCTGTCGCCACATCATGGGCTACTCTTTTCGATTAGAAGCAAGGGATCTTTTATATGCACCATCCCACAGACAGGATAACATATACCACGGCCTTTGATATACCAGTCGTGGTGCACTGCCTGTGACAAAAAATAGGCCAATGGGCCCACTGACGGGGATCGATCCCAGACCGATCGCGCTGTACCAAAAAAGTATATGATTGATGTATATTGTTTACAATAGTATCTGTCCGGCCTCGGTTAAACCATCGAATATAATGCTGGTAGGTACAGGATTCGCTGCACAATACCAGCTCCCACCCAGAGCGAGTTTTAGCGACTCAACGAGTAGGTGTAAGACCTACAACACCCTCTTCTTCTCTTACTAACCATTAACAACTCACAACTGACCCAGATAACTGGTGTGTGCCCAGGACAGAGTATAAGCACGAAAATAAGTTGAAGTAAAATAAACCTTTCTTGACTCGGAGCATGTCAACTGGCACGTCGGTTCATTTGCCTTTGGCACATTCAAACTTGCCCTTTCAAAATGTTGTGGACCCCACCTACAAAATCCTTCGCCCTTGTCCCCACTACAAGAGAGAGAGAGTAGTGGTCTTACACCTACTCATTGAATCGTACCAGAACCCAGTATCGAGCTGCGATCCCTGTACCTATTAGCTATTAGTATATGTGCGATGGTCTAACCACGACACCACCGAGGTGTCTGCTTTTGGAATCCACCGTTTTATACCTGTAAATATATATGTTACAGTCAATGTGTAAAACCAGGCAATATGTATAATGCCTGAAAATTTCAGGAAATGTGTATAATGCCTGATTCACTCAGGCAATGTGTACATTGCCTAAATACTTCAGGCAATATACACATTGCCTGACTTTTCATGGTATTTTTTAGAGACATTGCCTGAAATGAAAGATTCACCATTCAACGATACATATTGCCTGGTTTTAAACATTGACTGTAACATATATACATGTATAAATATATATAAATATTTTTTAAAATAATAATAAAAAATAATAATAAATTGCGTTATGGTGACTGTCTAGAGCTAAAACTAGCTAAATGTGCTAAATTAAAATCAAAAGACTTTCTTAATTAATTTTTTAAAAGTTGTAATACACTGACTTCGGCAAAGTCCGGTAACTTTCTTTTAAGCTCCAATTTCGGAATTTGCGATATCAACCGATGATTGTCGAAGGAGTAGCCATTTATGTCATGAATACGGAAGGAGCGATAACATGGTGCATTGGTCGAATGATCAGCAATATTGTACATTCATGGGTTGAAATATTATTCCATTGATAAAGCAATCATTTCCTCTAAAACATGGCTGCTTCTTATTATCGGAGGAACGTATGTCAGAGGCAACCTAGTTTGTTGAATCTGTTGAGTGACAGAGTGTTAAGTTGTGAGGCCCAAATTGGGAAAGATTATGTACAACAACGCATTTCATCGACCAAAACACTGTTTTCTCGTGATCTGAAGTCTCATTTTGGCTGCATTAATGCTATAGAGTTTTCAAATGATGGGGAAGAATATATTATTTCAGGTACATACGAGTATTGTGATAAAACATTTTGTAGAAACTGAATGAATTTTAAGACTTAAGTGTTGCCTCAAAGATTCACGCTCCATATAATTTACCCCAACGCAGGCCTCTTAAAAACAATTTGTGTAAACAATTTATGAGTTGAGCAAAAAACAAATTCAGGTAACTTATATCATTTTTAAGTAACCCGTCATGATGTCATAAATTAAATGTACAAACCAAAAATGGGTTACGCAAAAGAATAAGTTGAGAGCAACGTGCTAACAAAACTATCACTCTGCAAGTTTCACTTTCAGAGAATGGCAGCATTTTTTAGGTGGATTCCTTTCATTCATTTTAACATTTTAGTGCTTATTTCCAATCAAGGTTCAAATGCATTATCGTGGGCACACACCCTAGCTATCTATCTATCTATGATTCTATCCAGGACAGTGGGTTAGTGGTCCGTGAGAAATACACCTACGTATTGAGTTGTATAACTTGTTCTGGGTGGAACCGGTTCAAGGCTGCAAACCAACTACCTACCAACCTACCGTATGTCCAATAGCGTAACCACGAAACCACAGGCCGGATGGGAGTGGCATGCACTGATTGATAGAGCTGAATGGCCATGAGACAAATCAATTACAATGTAGTACTAGTACTCAGGCTGTAGAAAAGTACAAAAAAATTGTCCTTTGATACAAATCACATCCAGAACAGAAGGCTAGATGGCAGCAGCAGGTTTCTGTTGTCTTTGATTTTGTAGACCATATGGTACATTATGTTAGACGTGGCTGATTAAATAATATTAGTAATAGGGACAAACATTCAGGACTTTCCTTTTAGACACATTAGAACCAGATGATCCATCTATGATACAGTCATCCTAAAATTATTTTAATTTTTTTATAGTGTTTTCCCTGGAAATTTGTCAAGGCTTGGCAGAAAAAAAAATGGGGGGACCTTTCCACCATTTTCAGGGCACTTTTATTTGCATTAAAGACAATTTTTATTTTTTTAAAATAACCAATAGGCAAACGAAGCAATTTTAGAATTAATTAGTGGAAAGAGGCTTGTTTAATCTCAGGGCAGCAGCCCTTGAAATTCGGACAAGTTTGCCACAGCAGTTAAGTGCCGTCGCAAATAAATGTTGCAACAGCAATACGGCGGCAATTTTAAAGAAAAGATTAATGCTGTCAAAATTCTTCATATATGATCTACTGCTGTAATACTATGCTAAAATATAGCATCTTAACTTTACTTTCGTAAGCTTCTATACTGGAATAAACCAATTTATATTAATTGAGGAAACTGCGGTACACACGATAATAAATTTATGCTTTTTTTCTGGGATCTTTAATTGGACAGAGTTCAGAGAGAAATGCCTTCAGACTTTTCACCACTCACAGATTTGCGACGGCAATGAAATGCTGTCGCAAATCAAGTTTGCGATGGCATTGCCGATTGCCGCCGCGAATTTTGAGGGCTGGGGCAGCATGGTGCTGGTTAAGGCTTGATGGTGCTAGACTTGAGGCATGGTGCTGCACCATGCTAAAACAAGCTAGGGAAAACATTAATTATTATTATTTTTATTTTTTTAATAATAATAATGTGCATTTGATCTATAGACAAGTGAACTTGTATAATTTTTATTTTTACTGGACTGATGAAACATAACTTCAATCTTAATAAATAAAATAATATAACAATAATATGCTGATTAATTGAATTTACCATATTTTATTCAGTAAAGATAGAGAAATAAATATAAATTCAATTTGGCAATGTACCCTTAGGTACCGGGTATATAACTTGCCACTGGCCATATCCAGTCACCATATTTATTTCTGTACCACATGAAAATTCACTTCACAAATGCCTAACTTATGTAAATATGAATTGTGAACAACTGCATAATATTAACAGTAAAGCTAGTACTTATTATTTTGGTATTTTAAAGTTGTGAACACAGGAATTTGTCATCCACAGCATTAAAAAACAATTGCCAACGGTGAAACGACACATCAAAGGCAATTTTGAGCCTGCCTATGGCAGTTCTTTTTTTAAAGTTACTTTGGCAGCAAATAAATATGACTGAAAGGTTATATTGTTGCAGTAGACATATTTCAGTTGTACAAATGTCAAATACTAGCAGATTATGTACACCACATATATTAATTATACTGTCATTGGAGAGTTTTTTCGATAGCAGTAATTTTTATCCAACAGCACAAAAGTGCCATCGTTGATGCTCCCAACCCATGGCAATTTATAAATTGCTGTCTCTGCAGTCGTTAAGTTCGAGACCTGGAACATTTTATTTTTGTTGTACATTAAATGTGTAATGTCTTGTTTATTTTGTCAGGTGGAGATGATCGTCGTGTGTTGCTTTGGAATGTGTACAAGGCAATTCATGATATTGGCAAACCAATCAGTATGAAGGGTGAACACAACAGTAACATTTTCTGTCTTGCCTTCAACAACTGCAACAAGAAGATTTTTTCTGGTGGTATGTGTATTTGGTGTTCATGTTTTAATACAGAAGTATTATTATTAAGTACTGGTACATGGCTTCAAACTGATTCACATTTTTTGTCTTGGCCTTTGTGTTTAAAAATTCACTTGAGGTGCTTTCATTTCAAGATCGAATCACCTCAGTGAATTCATTCAACTGAATGTTGGTTTTCTCATTCCAACCAGTGCACCACAAAGGCTGTGGTATGTGCTGTTCTGTCTTTGGGAAAGTGCATGTAAAGATCCCTTGCTGAATTAGGAAAAATGTGGCAGGTTTCCTCTGATGTCTAATGTGTTTACAAATGTTGACATCCCAAAGACCATGATTAATTAATCAATGTGCTCAAGTGGTGTCATTAAACAAAATTAACTTTACTTTTTATTCAGAAATATTATTCTGCTACATATGGGCAAATACATTTTTATGAATTTGCAATTTTAATGTATTGGTTAATTGTGATATACATGTACCAGTATAAGGAACCTTGCTTCAATAAATTTTTGTATTTGATTGTATTTAACATTTTAATATATTTTCAGGCAATGATGAGCAAGTTGTTGTTCATGATGTACTGACGTGAGTATTTAAACGTTTATTTGAATTTGATTTTACTGTCAAAAAGTATTTTTTTTTTTTTTTAAATGATCATAGTTCTTTATAGTTATACTATCAATAATGTGCAAATCATCTTGCAGTCTGCCTTTTTTATGTTGCAATGTGTCAATTATATAACAACTTGTAGCATGTGATTTTCATAATCTTCATTCTGCATAATTGTAGTGTATGTTTAATATTATTACCGTAAGTATGCAGTTAGATTACATGCTACAAGTCATTACTTCAATTCTAACATTGAAAATACCTCTTAATTTGATTTAATAAGACTTCTTTTATGCTAAGATGAGTGCTGTATTAAATTATGATTTTAATTGATTTTATCAAAAGAAATGAAATTGCATTTAACATGTTAAAATATATAAATATATGCTTTATTTTATTTTCATACAGTGGTGCCACCCTTGATGTGTTCCGCCATGAAGATGCCGTGTATGGCTTGTCAACCGATCCAAACAATGACAGTGTTTTTGCCAGTGCTTGTGACGATGGTCGTGTTTTGATATTTGACATCAGAGAACCCCCAGACAGTGGTGAGAGTAGTTAGATAATCACTCTGAATCTTTGTATAATAACACCTCAGATCATTCGAAACTATGGCTGTTTGGTTATTTCAACATTTGGTAAAAGGAGGGGAACCCATAAACCGGATAGTACATACCACAACCTTGACTATCCCAGACTGGGAGTTTTTGGACATTGGTTGAAATGAGGGATGAAAACCCAGAGTCCACCAAAGATGATTAATCCTGCCACAGATGGCTCATCGGGGTGGGACGTAGCCTAGTGGTTTGATCTCCGCCGGTGGACCCATTGGGCTTTTTCTTATTCTAGCCAGTGCTCCACAACTGGTATAACAAAGGCTGTGGGATAGTGCATATAAAAGACCCTTTGCTGCTAATGAAAAGAGTAGCCCATGAAGTGGCGACAGCGGGTTTTCTCTCTCAGTGTCTGCATGGTCTTTAATCATGTCTGATGCCATATAACCGTAAGTAAAATGTGTTGAGTGCTTTGTTAAGGAAAACATTTCCTTCCTTCCAATGCCTCCTCTGGCGAGCATTCTACCATTAAGATACATCCAGGTCCAGATAGATAACCAAGTCCATGTTTGTAACAAGCTCCAGACTATATTTACATGAATTGTATTTTCGAAAGCTAATCATTTGCTTCATACTGGCATTGAACTTAAAACTATTTTATTGCAATCATTGAAAAACAGTTTATTTGATACATGGTAAAGTCATTGGCTATTCAGAGATCGGACCTGAGACAGACATGCTCGAAATTCTAGTGGTATATGAGCATGTAAATAAATATTGAAATGGAATGTGGTAACGTGGCTTTCAGAATGTGTGACGGTTTACATTATAAGTGATTGGTAGGTCATGTGAATATACAATTGTATATCTGACATGTAAACAGAATGAAGGTTCATGTGACATATTTTGCACAAATGTAGATACAAAATTACATTTAGTAATTATATTGTTGTACTGTGTCTAATGCTGAACTTGCTTCCATAGTAAGTTTTTAAAGTGTTTTTTGCAGATATAAGTTTGTTACTATATCAATTTATCACAATGTACTTTAATTCCACAGATCCATTTTGCCTGGCAAACTATACTTCATCCATGCATGCTGTGATGTATAACCCCATGGAGCCACGTTTGCTGGCTATTGCCAATGCCTGGGAAGGAGTAGGATTGTGGGATATCCGAAAACCTAAAACGTATGTATGCAGTTGTGGGTGGGTTTTTTTAAAATTCTGTGGAAACTATGTTAAACCGATAAATACATTGTCTGCTTGTACATGGTTAATGTAATAATTTAAAATAACAGTGCTTTAAATGCAATTGTGTAACATGCATGCAAGCTGCCTATGTTTATAATTTTTTAAATGTTGAACAAAATTAATGTTTCAAATTATTACTGATAGCAGACAGAGTTTTATTATGTGTTAAATAGTGTTTGTCTTTATTTTTTTTAGCTGTCTGTTGTGGTATGGTGGTAGCTATGTAAAAGACAGCTAGATGAGTGTTTGAATCAGTACATTTTATTATATGATTTCAAAAATAAAGCATCTGACTTTGTCTTTATTTTATAGGTGTCTGTTGCGGTATGGTGGCAGCTATGTAAAAGACAGCTGTATGAGTGTTCGAATCAGTAAACTTGGCACTCACATCATTGCTCTTCACCGCCGCCAGCCACCGGTCTTGTACAACATCCACAGTGCAAAGGCAGCATGTGAGTTCGACCACATTGGATACTACAACTCGTGTACCATGAAAAGCTGTTCTTTTGCTGGAGACCGTGACCAGGTAAATCTTCAAATTATCTCTAGCATCTTACAAATAAACCTATAAAGTTTTGTTAAATTTTATATGCCCTTAATCTCATAAAATTAAATTACTCCTCGTATCCTATAAACTAAGCTGTTTAGTTTAATTCCTCAGACATCCATAAAATGTGGCAGGTTTAAACAAATATATATAACATTGACACTATGCAGCAATAAGCTAAACAGCCTTATTAATCAGAGATGAACATTCTCTGGATTTCCAAAATTGAGTGCCACCCGAAAAATCTCGTCCTTCTTTCTTAATGAAACAATGACAGTAAATGTGTCTGAATTGTTTGTCCAAAGTAATTTTCACCTTTGACTTGTACTGTTAAAATTCCCATTCTAGTCTCATAAAGGTGGCATTTCTATATTCTGTAGATCTGATACTCTGAAGGTCCACTTCCATAAACATCTTAACCCTGTTCCAGTCGCATGTCAACATAAATAAGAAATATCTGCCATTTTTTAGGACATGACTTCACATTTATGACTAACAGTATTGATAGTTTCCAAGTAGTGGATGTTAAGAATAGTGAGAAATACTTCTCGTCAAAACTTACAGCAAATTCAAATAACAGTATTGTTTTTATTCAGTGTTAATGTTTAAAAGCAGTCTTATTGGAGGAATACCCACACAAGATAATTTGTCATTTAGTAGGTGTATATCACCAAATCAAATCCCATAGACAACAATAGTAACATGTGGCTAAAACTCCTATCAATCGACATAAACACCACAGATATAAATACTACCATCTCTTAAAGTGAATCAGAAAACAATTTGGGGTGAAGCTGCTCATTTCAGAGATAATGGGTACCATCTATGAGTACCCTAGATCTGCACAAAATTTCAATACTTGTTTTTTTACAGGTACTCCATACATGTTTAAAGCACAAGGCTACTTGACACAGAGGTACTAGATGAAATAAAAGTACACATTTTTGCCCAGATGAAACTTATTTTTTCACAACCAACACGCTCACATTTATCACCAGTCTTATGGTGTTAAATTTTTTATTTAAAGTGCACCTCAAACTTTGACCCAGCCAGAAGTTATTTTGTTCAGTACCGGTACTACCAGTAGCACAGCTTTTTAAATGTTATTTTCTATTTCAGTATATCTTGTCTGGGTCTGATGATTTTAATCTCTACATGTGGAAGATTCCAGAGGAGATGGAAGAAAGTAAGCCATATTGTAAAATATCTCGGCTATTGTTTAATTCAAATATTTCTTTTCAATATTACCTGTCCTCAAACAAGGAAGCTATAGTCACATGACCGGAACTACAAGGGAGCATGCTGTAGAAGATTTAGGCCATTCAGTTGGGACACTTGTGTGTGAGGTGGGGGGATTGCAGTTTGTTTGAGGACAAAGTTTTCTTTATTCTGTAGATAACTTGATGCAATCTTAAATGACAATTTTACCTTTTTCAATTTTTTTAAAATCATTTTGTCTGCTGAATTAATGTCTAATATATTTGTTGAATTTAATTTGTACCTGTTGAATTTGCATGTTGAATTATTCTCATTTTGTGTGTACTTAGCTACAACGGTGAACGAGGCTCATGCAGTTCTGAAGGGTCACCGGTCTATAGTGAACCAAGTGCGCTACAGCAGTGCTGACAGTCTTATTATCTCCTCTGGTGTTGAAAAAGTTATCAAGGTGACCAATTACCCATCTTTATGCTTTACTAAATAATATAACTTGAGTGCAGATGTCACCATAAAAAGCATATTTATAAAAGTCTTATATATTTATTTATTTTTTAATTTTTTAATTTTATATCTGTAAAATATTTATTTTTATTAATCTCATTCAGGGCTCACATTGGAAAAAGTTTTGGTTTAGCCAATCTTCAGATATCTTGAGTATTTTCTTGACAATTATTAAAATTTAGGGAATATTTTATTTGTAGCTATTTGTATAAAAATTAGCGATTGGTTAAATTGGCTGCGATTACTGGGGTGCAGAAATTTAAAATATTTCACTAGCTCGCTGGGCCAGAACAAACCAAAATTAACTAGCATGTCCAGATTTCTTCTAGTCCGCCAACCTATAGAAAAAATACTTTTGTTTAGCCAAAACTTTATTAAAGACACTTGGTAAGTTATCAACATGGTCATCACATGGCAAACAAACGAAATCAAATCAAACCTTGATTGACAAAGCAATACATGTTGCAATATTCTTTTCAAGATTACGTTATTCACATTTCTTTCATATAGATTTCAAAATAGATTATAAAATCAAGTGACATCCCACAAGTATTTAATAGAAAAATTATTAAAAACACCCTGTCAATATACTTTCAATGTAAACAAATAACTCTTAGAAACTACTGACCTTTGACCGGCCCATTTCCTCAGACTTAAGTTCAACCGAAACGACTATCAAAATATAACCATTTTTATTGGCAAAAAGGGAACCCGTAAATAGACATACAAATAAAACAAAATAATAAATGCTCAATATAGCTGTTGTTGTATTGAATATGTCATCGTTCACAACTTGTAATCATACAGTTATAGCCATAGGTTTGGGTTTTTTGGTTCAATTTTAGCCAGTACTAGGTTCCGTTTTGTCCAATTTGGTTCAATTTTCATTTGGGTCCGTTTTGCCATGGTTCCGTTTTCACTATAACCCATTTCCTGAAAATCATCAATTGGCAATGTGGTGCATGTATTGTGTATTTCAACATCATTCTGAACCGTTTGTTTGAATGATTTAGAATTCCTGCATGACTAACATGGAGTTGCGGAATCAGTGCAAAATAATAATAATAATAAATAAATAAATAAATATGAAAAAAAAATTAGATCTGGTAGATGCATTTTGTTTACTCGTCCATCAGAATTTTTACTTACATTTTGTGAGTACTTTCTGCACCCCAGCATTACTTTTATAATTATCATAAATATACTTACCTGTCATAATATTTTCATTTACATTTCAGTTGTGGAGTCCATTCGTCCTTCCAGCATGTAGTAGCAATTCACAAAGTGACAGACCTGTTTATACGCCCGAAGAATACATCAACTTGGTGTTGAGAAGTGGACACATCATGTCACACGACTACACCCACCAGTCGACAGAAGAAGACCCGAGAATGATGGCATTCTTTGACAGTCTCGTACAAGGAGAAGTTGTCTATGGAAGCACAGAAGAAGAACTTTCCAGTGATGAAGAAGAAATGTTCGAGTTGATGATGCAGGCAAGGTATGCGAGCCGTAGACCAGCTGCAAATGTTGAAACAGCTGCTAATGAAAGTGTTCCCAATGAAGATGTTCCAAATGAAAGTGTTGTTAATAATGAGAGTACTCCACAGAACCTAGAATCTAGTGCAGACCATGTGAATCTGCTGGAGGAGGACAGCATGCCAAGTTCTACATCCTCTGACGAGGAGGTGGAGAGTGAATTCAGTCCTTTCACTCTGGCTTTTGCCAGTGCCATGGCTGCCCAGACAGCTGGAGGTGTTTCTAATAGTCATGACAGACTGCTGGACACTCACAGACAGGCCGTACTGGGAGATGATACAGCAGAAGCACCTGGTGTGCTTGATGGACAGTTAGCAAATTCTCAGAGAAAAAGTATTGCTGAAATCATTGCCCAAAACAGACAGGAGATTCAAAGAGTTAAGGAAATTAAAAACAAATTACTGCATAGCAAGAAGAAAAGTTCTTCAAAGTCAAGACTGTTTGTGACATCTACAAGCTCAGACACGGATTCGGAACAAGAAAGTGCGGTTGTGAAACCAAGGCAGACTCTGTCATTCGATAAGGAAAATGATAGCTCAACAGACTCAGTTATTAAAATACCAAATAATTCTGTGAAATGTCACCTAAAAAGGCTAAGAGACCTTCGAAATGAAGCACTTGAAACAGATTGTGGTAGCAGTGACGCAGATGCGAGTGCCAGTAAAAAGCAAATGGTGAATGAAGATGCATCACCTTCAGTAATTCCAGGCTGTTCAAACAGTTGCAGAGATATCAGTGGATCAAGACTTGGCCCATATATTCATGAATTAGATTTGAACCACAGTCCTGCTTGCAGTGAAAGTAATTCTGTTGATACCAAAAGTACTGCTGTTGAAATACCCAGTACAGTGGGAAGCTGTGATTCAAAAACCTCTGTTTCAAATAGTGACCAAGTGAATGCAATCAGTGACCAGATTAATGCAAACAGTGTCTTCACTGAAGCACAGACTAGAGTGTCTAATAACGATATCTCATCAACACTTAGTGCAGATCCTTCAACCAGTAACAGTGATAACACAAGGACAAGTGAATCATTTAGTATCAAGAAAAACAGTAAACCTAAAAACAATACCAGTAACAGTGACAGTAAGCAGCCAGTGTGGTCAGAGTTCAAACGCTTTAAAAACAAGGTAGAGAGAGCGAGACGGTATTACCGCAAACACACTTCCAGTGATGATGATACACAGTAGTTTTACTCAACTTGATGAACTTGGTACATGTGACTTAAATTAGAGCTGCAATTATTCACTTACATGTTTGGTGTATCGAATATTAGCTATCTGCGATATTTATTCATTATTTGGAACCAGAAAAAAAACCCCAAGTACATGTATATTCAAGTTTGATTTTTAAAAATTATTATTATTATTTTAACTCGTAATAATAATAAATTGTAAGAATCATACTTGAGGTGATTCAGGTAAAATTGTCCTTTCCCTACTAAATTTAGCTTTGTTTAAGTGAATGAGTAAAATGTGCTTGTTCTTTGTTTTGTAATAATTACATCAGCTGTAATATGGTCATCACAAAAACAGACTGCAACCATGTCTTTGTCAGGTAATTGAAGTTCAATTTGAATAAGTAAATGTTATCATCATAATTCATGTGTGTATTTTATGAAACTTAGGGGCAAGACATATCGTTCACTTGATGCACAATCGGTCTGGGATTGATCCCCATCAATGGGGCTCATTGGGCTATTTTTTACTCTAACCAGTGTACCACAACTAGTAGTAGTATGTCAAACTTTGACTCAAAGGTGGTGGTATGTGTTAACTGGTCTGTGGGATGGTGCATATAAAAGATCCCTTGCTGCTAATAAAAAAGAAGAAACAAAAATAAAAAAAGGGTAGCCCATGAAGTGGCGACACTGGGTTTTCTGTCTAATATCTGTGTGGTCCTTAACTATATGTCCGACACTACAAATAATATTTTGCATTACAGAGTATTACTATAGTCAACAAGAAATGAAAAGATGATGTGATTTAAAGAGAAGAGACTGGGATCTTGGGGGAGGGGTGGGTTATACTGTAGGTAGGCAAAAACATTAGCATAAAGTAGAAAACCGATTAACATTTGGTCGAATGTATTGTTCATAACATTACAAGGCTCTTTTATTTCATGGAAAATTATTCGATTGTACTAAAAACATTACTATTGGTGCATAGTAATTAAAAAGCAGGGGGAAAAACTCTGAATTGATATATCACATGAAATGTATGTTTTGTGTAGTGTTCACATATCATTAAAAATGTTGCCCCCTGTAAATTAATTTTGCTATTAATTTAGAAACTTATAGGTAGTTGAAGGGAGAATCGGGTCAAATATGAGCCATACATGTTGAACACATGTATACCTGGACAAGCAATACCTACCGACAGTTTAGCAAAAAAAACAAACATGATTATTCCTGCTAACTCTGGAGCAGCCACATTTTTAAGTTGTTTAATTTATTGACAATTGGAAGTGTTAAACATGTCCAAGCAGATCACAACTGATGAAATATACCAGTGAGAGAATGCAGTAACATTTTAAAATTATTCATATTCATGAATTATTTTTATTCAAGACCCTAAATTTATGATATTTAGTGTATTTGTTGCAGCTCTAATTCATACAGTTAAGTTTGATTGGTGTGGATCATTCAGAACATTCCTAGTTCAAGTTGACCTTTTCACAATTGATCACAGATTGTAATATTTAACTGAATAAGTTTATGAAATGGCAGTAAATATTACAAATTCAGGAGATTATTGATTAAATATAGACAAATTTTAGTGCAACTATTGCACAAATTCAGATATAGTGCAGCAGCCAATTCCCCAAAAGAGCATATTTTAATAATACCCCATCACAAGAAGAAAACAATTAATTTTATGTAATGTTGAAATATAAGAAGTTGGAAAAGAATTGTGTATTTGAATATAACATGATTAAATTAGAATGTAGGATGGACAGAATTCAACATAATGTAAATGAAGATAATGAACCCAGTTGTCTTCTCATTATTTTTCAATTGTTTGCATTTATTTTTTCATTCATGGCATTTTCTCTTTTTCCAGTGAATGCTTCAGAACTAATATTTTACGGGTGTCATTACTTTCTGGAAAAGAACAGCTGTTCTAATGAGATACCTTTAATGGGAAAAAACCAATTGTAAAATGTGGTGAAATGTATGTAAATTTATGAACTTTTAACTATATTGTGCCGTTTGTAATTCTGCAGTTAAAAGTTGTAAACACAAACAAAAAACCCCAAATTAATGGATTTGCTTAAATTTTTAAAAATTAATGTAAAAAATAACAACAGAATTTCCACAAAACATTTAATATTTTTTATTCAATACATGTATTGCTAACATTTACACAACAGCCATCAATCCATACTAATGAGTTAATAAAAAGAAAGGCTAAAATGCACTTGATTGTAATCGCCTAATCTGACCTAGTATATCTGCAAGAAACTGCTTACAACCACTTTTAGTTAATAGAAAAGAGTGGTCATATAACAGCAACTGGATTGTGCCCATTATAATTGTTTGACAAACAGTAGCTTGCATAAGAATTGTTATTTTTGTGGTATGTATATATTCATTTTTGTGATTAGCGTCGGAAGATAATTGGAATGTCAAAGTTATAAATAGCTCAATTCATGTGCCCTCAAAACCTTTAGGAAATTACAAACCTTTGGAAACCAGTTCTTCAAAGAAGCTCGTTATATGTACCATAATCTACAGCATCGGCAACAACTTCAAACAGTAGAGTTTATCAAATTTATTGTCTAGGAAAGTAAAGGAATATGTTCTCTGTACATTTTAAACTCTGGTGTCGAACACATGATAATTTCAACACTTGGTTATGAGAAATAATTAGGACTCCAGCTGCTAATTCTAATTCGATATTAAGAACAGAAACTTTGCAAGAGTCGATAAAGTTCATTCACTATGTTAAAAAACTTACAAAAGTTGTAACTACAATTTGACAGTAAATGAATCATTAACAGTTATATAGCGCACCCATCTGCATGGTACATGTGATTGATCTTGATCGGAACATTTCAAAAACCGGATCTGTAATCCTGTGCACAAGTACGCAGAAATTTCAAAGTCTACTATAACCGGTCCCAACTCTTTCTTGTTTATTATGTCTCCTGTTTGTGAAATCAGCTGAAAAACAATAACAAAATATTGAAAATGCAATAAACAAGTCTACAGTATATGAGGGTTTGAAATAATAATAAAGTGTGAGCTGAACTGAAAAATGTAACAGCATAGTGGAAGAAACTGTACTATTGTTATGTACCCTTGATAGATAGTAACCATTTAAGACTGTAAGGTATTTGTGAGAGTATTGAAACACTAACCTGATGTTAGATGGGTTGTGGTAGCCTTTTACTGGGCTTTCCCCCAAAAATATTGTTTTGTAGGTAGCCAGCCCTATATACCACTTCAATGTTTTAGTGAATTCATCTTTGTATGCAAAATGTAGCACAATGTATGTATGGTAGTTGACAGAACCTGAGCAAAGATCCTTACAAAGTGTATCATCAGGTCAAGTACAAAGAAGGTGGTTGGCGGTGAAGATGAAATTATGAAGATAAAATGGCCGTGCATACAATATTGTAGATACCTTCAATAAATTAAGATAAAACTGATAACCAAACAGTGGTGTATGTGCTGGTGGCTAGTCTGATGCTAAATCAAACAAAGCCCTGCAAGATGTGACGAACACTACTATTTGGCAATAAACAAGTCTGCATCTTACTCTTACTGCGCTTTTGTTTTTGTAATCCTACTTGGACAGCAAGAAGTTTCATTTGATACAGCAATGAATGCAGCTCTATGACATTTTTTTATTAAAAGAACTGGAGTCTGTTGTTTCCCACAAAACCAGCATTCTGAGAGTACTGCTGAAGCAATACATGTCCCCTATCAAGTCGCAACAGTTTTGTTCATCTCCTAAAGGGCCATAACTCCATGAACAATTGGTAAATTGCCATGAAAGTTAAAATTGATCTAACAGTGCATGATAAAGCTATATACCAAACTTTATCTCCGTTTCTTCACGCATTGCACACCAAAGAAGCCCCCCCCCCAAAAAAAATTAAATAAATTCATATCTCCTATGTTCAAGGACCCTAACTCTATGAAAAATTGGTAAATTGCCTGTGCAAGTCAAACTTGATCTGTAACAGTACATCATAAAGTTATACACAAACCTTCAGCTCAGTATATCAAGGCATTGTGAACAAAACATTTAGAAAACTATGTGGGACAGACAGAAGGACAGACATGACACCTAGTCTCCTCCGGTTGGACAGTGAGGGGGACTAATAATGTTACCATAAACATTAGAGTTAAGACTGATAGCCTTGTGTCCACTCTCTTACCAATAAAGCAGAACATATTTATGAATGAAATAATTTCATTTCAGCTGACCTTGAGCAGTCGCCCAAACAGAAATCATATATTTGTTCAAGTAATAGATACATTTTTTGTTTAATACAAACCCTAAATTGAGATGTTGTTTGTGGATAAAAATTGAGTTTTATACATAGCCTAAATTGAGCTGTTTGTGGATAAGAATTCAGTTTAATACAAACCCTAAATTGAGCTGTTGTTTCTGTTCCTCCTTGCAGTTTGCTGGTCTTCCACAGAATGAACTGGTCACCTTTGTTTAGCTCTGCATATTGTTCTGGGTGGCTCAGGTGCTGAGAAATACTGTAAATACACATTTCATACTGTTTATCTTATAAAAATAAGTTTTAAAATAAATAATAACATAGGCATAACGCTAGAGAATGGGTTTTTTCAATGATAAAGAAATCCCTTTAGACAGACCAAATACAATGAGGTTTCTACATTCATCAAATCTAAAGAAGTGTGGTGTCAAAGTTGAGCAAGAAATCTTCACGTTATACAACGAGGGAGGGAAGTAGCCCAGTGGTAAAGTGCTAGCTCGATGCACGGTTTGTCTGGGATTGATCCCTGTTGGTAGGCCCATTGAGCTATTTCTCATTCCAGCCAGTGCGCCATGGCTAGTATAACAAAGGCTGTGATGTGTACTACCCTGTCTGTGGGATGGAGCATATAAAAGATCCCTTGCTGCTAATTGAAAAAGAGTAGCCCATGAAGTGGTGACAGCAGGTTTCCTCTTTCAATCTGTGTGGTACTTAACCATAAATCTGAAGCCATATAACTGTAAATGTATTGAGTGCATCGCTAAATAAAACATTTCTTTGTTTGTTATACAACACAGCACAATGAAAGTAATTAAGTATAGTATAAAAAGTCCAAATAATCTAATTAATCACATTACTTACAAGTTTATAGAAACTCAAATCAATTATGATTGAGAAACTGAAATCTTAACTTCTATAATTTGCAAATAATTAAAGGCAATGTAAAATATATGTGGCGGTTAGAACTATTTAGTGTTAAATTACAAACTTTGATAAATCCAGTTTCTTTCTGGCCATCCTGGTATTAAAGTATCTCTAATTGCATTTTTAATGTACAAACTTCAGAAACTAGGATCAGTGACTTTAACATTACCAGTCAGACTACCAGTAATTGGAAATATTTCAGAAAATGAATGACCTGGTTACTGATTTTGGAACTTTGAACTTCACTGTAATGAAGACAGCATGGCAGCTGGTAGGAATTTCACAACGCAGTCTCATTGTCAGATCCACATCTCTAAAGAACACAAACAGTCATATATAAACTAATTAATTACATACACTTTATAACCTGTAGGATACATTTTCCTATTTCATTAAAATATTTACTAATATGCCAGGGGAGAGGGGGCAGAGGCCATGGTCCCTATCCCAATTAAACCTCTTTCCCTCCCACAAGCATCTTTTATATCTGTCTGTTGCTCCATAACACATTTTGGGTTGCCTCTTCCCCGACAATATAAAATTCTGTCTTCAACAATGAAAATTTTTTCTTTGTGTGAATGTTTGCCTTTTTTCTTCTTCTGAAAATAGAGTACATTTAATTGGATTTTAAAGTTCAAAAGTAGGTCAGTGATTTTATTTTAATATGCAACACACTGGCACTCCAAGCTGTGCTGACGCACATTGCAGAAAATATGCTCTGGACAATGCATTTGAAGGCATGTGTGAAAAATTAATCTATTAAGCATATTTTCAATAAAAACATGTTTCAAATGGATGAATAATTATATTATTAGACCAAACAAATATATACCTGCTGTCCTTGATATCTGATATAAATGTCATGATTCTGATAGGCAGGTTTATGGGAATGTCTCCAGACACTGTATATGTCATTACAGAAAACTGTTAAATAGAAAGAAACAATAATAGATTACCAGTGTTATTTCTATTTAACAAATTACAATAATGCAATATTTATCAATGTATAATTTTAACAAGTGTTTTGAGAGTACTGCTAAAGCAATACATGTCTCCTAAAAAATAGTCCTCAGTTCAAGGGCCATAACTCTGTCACAAATGGATAAATTGTCATGAAAGTCAAACTGGATCTGTAACAGTACATGATAAAACTATACACAAAATTTCAATATCTTAATGCCTTCTGTTATAAACATCTGGAAAACATGTGGGACACAGATAAAACCTCTATAGTCCCCTCTGGTTGGACCAGTAGCGGACTAATAATACAGCTATGCTTGACACTAAACAAAACAGTTGTGTGCAACTATACAATGAAGCATTCATTACATCATATGAAGTTATGACATGAGATGGGATCCACAGACAATTTGTTAAAAAGCATTTAAAGACTTAATTTTATTTTATGCTGTGAGTGGTGGGTACCTTATCACTACAAACCATAACCAAGTCGGTTATAAAATGTTCAGTGGATTTTACAAATTAATAAAACCATTGGTCTAATATATGTTTAATAGTATGTAAGTATATAACAAACTTTTTTATATGGGATTGTATAATGTAACTCTTTTTAACTTCCTACCTCGCCAGCAGGAGGATAAACTTTTAGAATTTTCTTGCTTTCAAAGTCGTCTAGCTTGACACACTGGTGAAAACTACAGTGATCTAGCTGAACACTGTGACCAAAACCTGAAAATACAGGGTAATTTACAGGTGGGCATTTACAATAGTAAAAATGTCCAATATCAAGAATGCATGATGCAAAATTTTTAAGGGGAATGAGTATATTATTTAATGATATCCATGCATGAAAATGGATGATATTCAAATATTATTAATAAAACACTGTAAACAGCTATAAAATTTAAAAATTATAAACTAAAACTCATCATAGAAATTCATCATGCTCAAAGTTTATGTTACAGTCTAGGATCAAACTACAAAAACTTCACATCCCTTCTTTTTTGTTAGGGGACTATAGGTTATTTAGTATTTGTACGAGAAATACTATTTAACATTTTGTAAAGACATATTCATACCATCTAAGTAGATATTTGTCATAGGAAAAAGAACCTTGTTCAATTATGTTTAAAATTACCTCTAATTTGTCCTTTGTTCACTACAAGATCTTCATTCAGAGCAATATTAATCTGTGGACTTCCAGTAACAAAATTCTTCATATTTACTGAACCGATGATTTCTAAATGACTTGGTGTACCCTGCATTTTAATGGAAAAATAGCCTGACATTTTTCAATATGCGATAAATATTTATAACATAGTACACACACACACACACACAGAGATGTG